>PVIA01004838.1:0-128400 GCA_004024845.1 Tonatia bakeri | reverse complement strand
GACACTGCATTAGGGGACAGGCAGGAAGTGGCCAGAGGAGAGAGAAGAGGGAATTTCAGGGGAAAAGGGGAAGGGTTTGCAGGAACAAAGTTAAAAGACACATGGATAAAAACTAGGGGGAGGGTGGTAATGGGAGGGAAGATGGGAGGGGGATGGGTGGGCTTGATTGGGAGTAAAGGGGAGAAAACTGTACTTAAACGATCATTAAAATAAAAATAAAAATTAAAGGAAAAAAATAAGATTTATTTTTAGAGAGGGGTAGGTAGGGAGAAAGAGGGGACCATGAATGTGTGCTTGCCTCTCGCATGCTCTCTACTGGGGACCTGGCCTGCAATCCAAGCATGTGCCCTGACTGGGAATTGAACCAGTGATCCTTTGGTTTGCAGGCCGGTGTTCAATCCACTGAGCCACACCAGTCAGGATTCAGTTTTAGTCTTCTCTAATTTTTGTTGGTCTTGTGGGCTTCTTGGAATAATTTCTACCTAGTTGCTTGTATGCGAGAATGCAGTTTTTGCTATGTACTTTGTATTCTTTACTAAATATTGTTCATGTTCAAAGATCTTACCATTATCTTTTTGGTAGTTATTAGTTATGTCTGTAAAT
Organism: Tonatia bakeri; assembly: GCA_004024845.1. NCBI lineage: Eukaryota > Metazoa > Chordata > Mammalia > Chiroptera > Phyllostomidae > Tonatia > Tonatia bakeri. Next base: position 127,797 of record PVIA01004838.1, on the reverse strand, counting down.
GATGTAGTCATTTACAGTATTTATTGTGATGTGTTTCATATCATAGTGTTAAGAATTTTCGAAGGGATATTGATGATGATAGTATGCTTGCTTTTGGAGCTGGTATGTTGGAAAAATTTCTTGATGAGACATGTTTTGGTTCTTTGTTTAGTGTGATACTATTTATCGTGTTCATTAACTTCCTGATATTCTTATATTTAAAATGTTTTATTCAGAAAAATAATGGAAAATATGTTTTGTGATTTTTAGATATTTTATAGAGTAACAAAACTCCATGTATATTGGGGGCTACCACTATTTGCCTTTCTGAATTTATGCTATGTGGCTGTTTTGGGGTAACTCTTTCATTAGTCTTAGCAATGCTAGTCTTAGATGGGCTAGTCAACATAGGACATCTGTGCTGTTTACCAGTATACTTCTTAAGGAGATTTAGTATGACTCGCACCCTTCAGCCCACTTTCTGCTCTGGTTTACATTGTTATAGAAGAGATGGAGCAAGGTAACCAGGAGGAATCTGGAATTTGATAATCGTGGTTTTTTTCTTTTCTTTTCAGTGCTGTTTTATAGACTGCCTTGACGAATATTATGTGTAATGATAAAAGGTCATGATTTGACAGCCTGTTATCTAGAATAATAAATTCCTGTTAGTGCTTGTACTGCTACAACTTTAAAATGTGTTCACTTTATTTAGTGATGGTTGGAGATACTAATGTAGGATGGCAGTGATGGTCAGTATTACAGTTGGAAAGTGGATCTACAGTTATCATGAACTAAATGTATCACACAAATAAGACATGCATGCCTATGTATACATGTGAGAAATATATTTAATCTCTTGGCTGACAAAGAGAGTGTTGTAATCTTTATTGTAATTCAATTAGTAAAACCAAATTGAGTGTTAATTAGAATTTAATGTTACTTTATGCACTGTTTGATGCTTTTAATAATCGTTACTTACAACTGAATTATAATTTAAATAAACTTGAAAAATAGAATGGTCCTGGCTGGGTAGCTCAGTTGTTTACAGCATTGTCCTCCCGATTGCCAAGGTTACGGGTTTGATCCCTGGTCAGGGCGCATACAAGAAGCAACCAATGAATGCATAAATAAGTGGAACAACAAATCAATGTCTCTCTCTCTCTCTTTCTTTCTCTCAAATCAATTAATAAAAAATTTTTAAGAAGTTCTTGTTAAAAATAAAACCAGAATCATGTATGCTATTAAATAGAAAGTAAATTCTAATATATATTAGCTATGAGATAATCTTAAATGTAAGATATGGTAATCTAATCTGTTATATCATTTTCACATGTAATACTTACTACTTAATTATGATTTGTACTAGAAGCTGTGGTTTTTAAAAAGTTAGGAAAAAGAGGGACTGAGAAATTTCCACTTATAATTACAAGTAGGTCTGAATAAAGGTGTGAGATCTTTCTGGTTCTTGGTTATGATGAGTGATTTTTCACTTGAAACTTGGGTATTTTCATATTGTGTTATGAGAGACTCTGGGTGTTTTTTAAACTTTGTGTTTTAACTGGCTGGTGCTGATGCTGTTCTGGCAGGGGGAAGGGGCACTGCCTCATGACTGTCAGGTGGAGACAGGAGTCCGGGTTCCTCCCTCAGGCCCAGTTGACATGAGGGTGGGAGAGCATAACTGTGGCAGGGTGGGGTGAGATTTCTGTTCCTCCCTGGACACCAGGGTGTTCCTAGGAGGTGATGGTGAAAGTCTTTAGTCTCTACTAGGCTTCCCCTGCCCCTCCCACAGAGTGAGGGAGGGGTACTGCCTTACTGTGTGGGGGCTAAAGTCTGGGCTCCCATGCTATCTCCACTGACACAGAGGAGGGGGGCTCATTACATGCCCACTGGGCCTTCTCTAGCATCATCTGGGCAGGACTGTTGCAAACCTTGTTAAATTCTCTTAAGGGTAAAATTGTGGACTTCCTTTGTTGGCATGGGTGGGGAGAAGGGGCATAGTTGTTTTTTTTGTTTTTTGTTTTTTTTTTTACCCTCTGTGGTGTTTGATGGAATATAGTGGCTCTTACCAAGATGTTTTCTGTCCTGTTAAGTTGTCTGTTTGCCAATCCTTTAGCTAGATAAAAGAGCCTTTTATTGGGACTTTTTTGTTATTGCTGTTTTGTTTTCAGTCAGTTGGTGTTCCTAGGTTTCTACATCTTCAGTTCCAAGTCTGGAACATGAGGCAGAAACAACCACTGTGTCATTACTTGGTTGCCACAGTCTCTAGCCCGTTTGCCTTTTTCTCTTGACCATTCTTATGCTTGTTTTATGTATGATATCCAAGGATTTTAGTTGTTACTTAATGGGAAGAATAGGGAATAGTATGTGTACTCAATCTTCCCACAAGCAAAAGTACTTTATAACATTTTTGAAGTGACAAAATTTTTATAAATCAAGGGAAGATTATTGTTTGCCAGGGGTTAAGGACTAGGATACGGGTGGCAGGAGGGATGAGTGACGTTACAAAAGGGCAACATGAAGAATCTTTTTGGATTTTGTGTCTGTCTTGTTGGATAGAGGAACCTTCACTGCACAGGTGTTAAAATTGTATACAACCTAGTGTACATGCACAGCAATACAAATAAAGCTGAGGACATTTACATTAAATGGGTTGTGCAAATGTAATATACTTGCTGTGACATACTATAATTTTGCAAAATGTCACCATTGGAGCAAACTAGCAAAATGGACATTGGATCTCACTGTGATTTCTTAAACCCCTGTGACTCAGTAAAATTTTTAATTAACAACTTGATGAATTAAAACAAAATTAAATGAAAAGAACTGTTTCCAAAGGTAAAACTATATATAGTAAGTTATAGTGACAGAAATCTTGTTTCCAATATTGTCCACTCCCTCTTTCTGTAGGTAGCCATGTTAATTTTTATTTATTCTTCTATTATTTCTTTTGGAAATATATTTTGTTTTAATTTTTGCCCCGCCATTCATACTTAAGAAGAAAGAATCCTATTGAAACCTTAATCCATACCATGCTTTTCCACTGAGCGGTTTTCCTTGAGGTCACTACACAGATAAGTCCATGTAGAGATCTTAGAGTTCTTCTTCATTGCATTGCATGGATGAACTGTAGTTTATTTGTTGTTACAAATAATTTTTGGGCTTGGGTTATGTCGTATTCTTGCCAGTGTACTTTGGGATAAGCTAGGGTTTTCTGGACCAAGTTTAAACGTACTTGTAATTTTACCAGAATTTTTAATTCTAGAGATTTTATAACACATTTAATACCTGTTAGGGCTATACAACATTTCCCTTCATCCAACTACTTCTCTCTCTCTCTCTCTCTCTCTCTCTCTCTCTAGTTCTCAACTTTGTACTTTTAAATCAGCCAATGAAGAGTGTATGGATTGCTTATAATTTTTGATTTTTGGATTATGTCTACATTATTTTGTTTCATTGGTCAAAAAATTAGTATATGAAAAAGTTGTCATATCAAATCAGTGAGGAAAAGAGGGACTTTTTAATAAATAGTGTTGGAACAACTGGATAGCCATATGGAAAATAAAATTAGATTTGTTCCTCACATAATACACAAGAATAAATTCCAAATTCAGAATAAATTCTAAATAAAGAAAATGAAATAGTACAAGCACTTTGAAGTGGAGAAAATGTTCCTATACAAGACTCAAAACCCAGAAGCAATTAAAATAAGAGAACTGAAGCATATGCATGGCTAAACCCATCATGAGCAAAGTCAAAATACTCATATAAACTGGGAATTTTTGCTGCATGTCACAGACACAGAATAAGGACTAATAATCATGATTTGTAAAGAGCTACTAAAAACTGAGAAGAAAGAGTAATAATCAAATAGGAAAAAAGGGCAAAAGATATAGAAAATAAGTGCAAATCTGCCTTAAGCCTGTGACAGTATATGCACCCCATAATTGAAACAGACATGGGCTTTCTTCTTTCCTCTAAGAGTGGCAAAATTTCAAAAGTTCAATAATTCTTTTTCCCGTGGGGAAGCTTTGAGGGGAAAAAAAATAATGCTGTGACATTGCCTGAGTTCGGATTTGCCATTGCCTGTACAAGAGCTGTTTAAGGGTGTAGTTATTAAGAGCGTGGCCATTATAACTAGATGAGCCTTAGCTCTTATTAGCCGAATGATGTTGCATAAATTTCTTGACTTCACTGGGTTTTAGTCTTCTCATGCATAATATGAGGATCATAAAAATATATATCTTGGGTGATTGCTGTGAGAATTAAATGATATATTACATGGAAAACTCAGTTTAGTTTTTCATAGTTACCTTTATTATTATTGGTCCCTAATATTTATGTTAAATGATGGGTGTAAAAGGGACCAGAAAAGTTAAGACTAATTTACTTAGCTGAAGATCAAGGGGCAAGAGGATACTTTGAAATGGAGACTGGGCAATTGCAGGCTAATGCCTTTTGCCTTTGTAAGTACCAGGGCTTGGGAAAGTCAAGTGTGGAACTGGAGCTGTCTACCTATGGAGGGAGGTACAGCAGAACTCCCAGATGGCTTTTTTGAAAACACAGAGCCACCCCACCTCCACCCTGAGTCTGATAATCACCTACTGGATTAGATGGTGGGGAACCTAATAGAAGACAAAGAAGAGGGTGGAAGCAGGTACAAAGTGGCAGAGAGAGACTCTTTCTCAGAGACACAGCTCTACAGTTAGTTCTGTTCCAGGTTATATTTTATTAAATTTCCTAAGTGAGCATTCACTGGAGTCTTTGTTCCTTGCAAGGAAAACAGCTCTTCTAATAGCAGCCGATCTCCATTCATAATTAAGAGCTCTGCTACTCAGAGACTGTGGCCTAGCATCTTCAAAGCCTGTTAGAAATTCAGAGTCTCTAGCCCCACCCCTAGCCATGGAATTAGAGTGCATTTTAGGAAAATCTCCTGGAGACTGGTATGCATATTAAAGTCAGAAGCACTGTCTAGTGGTACTCACAGTAAAGCTATCAGAGAGAGAGAGAGGGAGATGGAGTACATACCTAATTAAGTTTTTTATTACCTATTTGACTACCTTTTCATTCTCAGTATTGAGACTTTAATAGATGTATCATAAAAATGATTATTTATTTATGTGATAAAATTTGTTAAACACTGTATAAGTTGTCATTTAGTACCTCAAACTTAGGAGTTAGGTTCTAGCTTACTTATTTTATGGAATAGGAAACTGAGACAGGGATTTTTTTTCTAAAATAGAATAGCACTGAGCAGTTAAGAAGCTACTGTGATATGAGGACTGGATGTTTCTTTACTTGGTGAGGATTGTATGTTTTGTTGCATACTCCTTGATTTAAAATAACTGAAGATTTAAATAAAATTTAACCTTTGGGAAGGTAAAACTTTATCTTTTTTTCTGCTAACAATGACTCATGCTTAAGATTTTGTTAAACACTAATATGATACTGGGTGAAAGTAGGGGAAGGGTTGTCAAGGAATATTTATGAAGGACCTATGGATAAAGCCAAAGGGGGATAGGACTGAGGGTGGGAGGTTGGGGTGGGTAGCGCAGGGGTGAGTAATGGGTGGAAAATGGGGACAACTTGAACAATATTGTAACTGACCAATAAAAAATTAAAAAAAAACGGTTCTTAAGCATGAATTCAATTGCAGCTGTGTTTTGAGAGTTAAAAGGAGATTTGACTTTTCATTTTTTTCTATCAATGTCTGCTACTTTAGAGGTAATAATATAGTTTTATAATCATGCAGGAGCTCATACAGTTTATTCTGTGTTAGGCTAAGTCAGGGTCTAATGATTCTCTGGAATATACTCTTAATTTTTTAGTATTTTTCATAATTAGCCATGGCTGTTTTTGATTTCAGGCCTATTTCTGTTGTACTTCTGTGTTTCCACCTCCCTAGAGCACGTCTTGCTGGTGTCCAAGACAAGGAATGACTTTCAGAATTACGTATTTACATTGATTTTTAAGTGAGGGTTAATGCTTTGTTATCTTGTTACAAATTGTGGGTGAGTTTTTCTGGAGTACAGCTTTGTGAAATTAGCTGTTAACAACTTTTCCAGATGTGAGGTCAAGGCATAATCATTGGAACATTTTCATCAGCCTTTGAACATTACTTGCGACCTTGAGCACAGTTCTTTTTAGAAGCAAATTAGCTAGCATTTTGGATTAGTTTAGGAATGCCTCTCTAGTAGGTGAGCTTTATAGGTTGACTATTAACAATTTTGACCAAAGAAAGGACACTACACATTCTGTACAGAATGATAATTTGATGAGTTGCAGGAGTAACATATTCAAACATCTTTCTTAATTGTATTGAGCTGGCCAAAATATGGAGAAGGTGCTATGACTGATTGAATGTGTCAAAAGTGACTAGTGAAGTTTTTTGCTAGATTTCTTGCTGGACAATGCTCCATGGTTGTGTAGACCAGTTGAATTTGAAAGTGATCAAATTGAGACATTAATTGAGAACAATCAACATTATACCATGCAGGAGATAGCTGACATACTCAAAATATTCCAAATCAATAAAATTATTGGTGAAAATGAAAATTGTGACTTTTATTTTACAGAAAAAACTGAACAGACTTTTTGGCTAACCCAAATAGCTAGGTTGCAAAGTATGCAGAAGTCTCCTCTTAGCTTTTTTATATCTTAACTGTGTCTTGGGCTTTTGCCTGTAAAACTGCTTGCTTTGCCCTGGCTAGCGTGGCACAGTTGGTTGGTTTTTCATCCTGTGCACCAAAGGGTTGTGGGTTCGATTCCCAGTCAGGGCATGTACCTAGGTTGCAAATTTGATCCCCAGTTGGGATGTGTGAGAGAGACAGCTGATTGATGTTTGTCTCTCACATCCATATTTCTTTCCCTCTCTCCCCCCTTCCCATCTCTCTAAAATCAATGAGCATGTCCTTGGGTGAGGATAAAAAAGAAGCAACAAAGCAAAATTACCTGCTTCATTTTTCTTTCTTCATGCTTTCTAATTTGAGTTCTAAGCTTTGGCAAAAGCTATGTGAGACTGACCTAGTATTAATTGCCACTCAGCCTGTTACAGTTCACAGACCCTGAGTTAAAAGTTTCTGAAAGGAGGTTTCTATTTCATCAAAGTATAACAAATTTCATAAAACAACTCTATTCAGTGGTTGACATCATAATTTCTTGATTCACAGCAACTTATTTTATAATGAAAATAATAGTGAAATGCTGGCATAATAAAATCGTAACAGATTCAATGTGATGTATGTATTAGTATGTATATCTACACAGTACATAAATGTTTTAGGCTTTGTGGGGCATAGTGTCTCTGTATCAACAACTCAACCCTTTTGTAGTACAAAGGCAGTCATAATATGCAAATAAATGGGCAAAGCTGTGTTCCAATAGTACTTATTTAAGGAGACTAAAATTATAACTTTATATAATTTTGATGTGTAATGAATAATATACTTTTGATTTTTTATTTAACCATTTAAAGATGGGATTACCACTTTTAACTTGCTGGGCCTACAAAATGTTTGTTGATGTCCATGTTACACACTTTATGATTTTTACTGACGCAGTTATGGTTATAGTCGTGCAGTTAAGATGCTCATTTTAGAGTGTTTGATTTGATATTTCAAAAGTCTACATTTGTTTCTGTCTTCACTAAATTGAGATTTCATGTCATTATTTTGCTTCACCAAGTTGAGATGTCATGTCATTATTTTGCTTATGTGATCTGCTCAGTATAAGTCTCTTTATTGCCTATTTCTCTTTAGGATTTTGCCAATCTTGTTATTACCACCCCAGATACTGTTTGGCTTGATTTTTTTTTCCCCTTATTTTTCAAAATACTCAGCAAGATACCCGTTGGAAGGCAACATAGCTAGGTGTAGTTAGACTTGAAAGTCAGATTCCATGTGATAGCTATGTGGTTTGGGCCAATTTACTTAACTTTTCTTCAGCCTCATTGTACCCAGGTTTAAAGTGGGAATAACTTGACTGGCTTTGCCCCCATTTGTCTGTACACATATTAATAAAGTAATTTTAAAAAGAAGTCCTGGCCAGGTGGCTTAGTTGTTTGGAGCACTGTCTTCTACGCCAAAAGGTTGTGGGTGCCATCCCTCATCAGGGCACATGCCCAGGTTGTGGGTTCGATCCCTGGTTGCAGTGCAGACGGGAGACAACTGATCAATGTTTCTCTCTTGCATTGGATGTTTCTTTCTCTCTCTCTCTCCCCCCCTCCCTCCTTCCCCCTCTCTCTCTCAAATCAATAAACATATCTTGGGGTGAGGGTTAAAAAATAATAAAAAAAAGAAACAAAAAATTGAGGGAAAAACAAATTAAAACAACAGAGATCCCAGTACACTACTGTTAGTCTGGCCAAAACTTGGAACACTGACAACACTAAGTATTGGTAGGATGTGGAGCAACAGGAACTCTCATTCATTGCTGATATGAATATAAAACGGTACATCCACTTTGGAAGACAGTTTGGTGGTTTCCTAATAAAATTAAAATCTTACCATATAATTCAGCAGGCACACTCCTTGTTATTTACTGAAAAGTAGTTGAAAACTTACATTCACTTAGGAACTTGCATATGGGCTGTTTATAGCAGCTTTATTCATAATGTCCAAAAGCAAGTAATATGTCCTTCAGTAGGTGAATGGATGAATAAACTGTGGTACATCCAGACAATGGAATATAGTGCAGCACTAGGGAGAAATGAACTATCAAGCCATACAAAGACATGGAGAAACATTAAATACCAATCTGAAAGGAGCCAATTTGAAAGGCTTCTGTATGATTTTGTTATATGACATTCTGGAAGAGGCAAAGTTATGGAGAAAGTAAAAGATAAGTGGTTGGTGGAGTGGGGCAATGATGAATAGGCATAGCTCAGAGGATTTTTAGGACAGCAAAAATACTCCTCATGATACCATAATGATGGATACATGTCATTATACCTTTGTCTCAACCCACAGCATGAACACCACCAAGAGTGAGCTGTAATGTGAACTGTGGACGTTGGGTGATTAAGATTGTCAGTGTAGGTTTATGAGTTGTAACAAATGTACCACCCTGGTTGGGGAAGATAATGGGGGAGATTGAATTATGGAGGGATGGGATATTTAGGAAATCTCCATATCTTCCCTGTAATTTTCCTGTGAACATAAACTGTTCTAAAAATACTCTAAAATAAAAGCTGGACTAGATAGTAAATATTACCTTTAAAACTTTCAGTCAGACCTTACTTCTCCCTGGTTCACAGTGTTATGGGAAATATTCATTCTTCTGTGTTAATTTAAGGGGAAGCTCTGAAAATGGGGAGCTTGGGCATTTGTATCTTACAAAAAAATACTATTGATTCCTTAAGTACAGTATTTCCCAGTGCCCCCCTCTCTTTTTCTGTGCTGTACTAAAGTGGAGTTATCAAATAAAGCCCTAAAAAGTAATTGAGACAAGGATGTTTCTCAGAATTGTACAGCTTTAATGTAGCGACGGTGTCAGAATGCCCCTTGCAGCCCCCATGTATCGCCAGGAATTTACCTAACTTTTGCCACTTCTGTGCAACTTTAGTGCAGCTTTTTGATGTTAAAGTTCAAAAGCATTTCAAAGGGTTTCTGTACCTAAAAGACTCTTAATGTAAATAAGCGATGTAATTTACAAGTGGTGATGGTTTGGGGTGTTTTTTGACTGGAGAACTGTAAACACTGTAGGTATAGTTAATAAACAGTTTGAAATGATGAATTATATATAATTTCACAATAACATTTTAGCCACAGACATAAATGTAATTATTACAAATTAGCATAATTAAGTAATGTAATTACTACAAGCTGTTCATATCATTAAATCTAAAAATAGGACTTGTGTAGAAAAAGATAGTTTTGTTTTTCATGATTTGGCTTTAAGTATGTTTTTTAATTTGTGAGTGGGGAGAGAAGAAAAATATGTAATTGTGGGTATTGATTTACGTCTTTGAGGGAGAGTCAAAGGCACTTGGTGCAGATAAAGATATAATTAGCTTGCACTTTTCTCTAAGATAATAACATTGACTTCTAAAAATGTTACTACCTATGCTGCTTTAAAATCTCGGTGGAGGAAGAAGAATGGGAACTGGTAGAGGACCTTGGTCCTTTTATCTTTTCCTGCTCTGTTCTGCATTGGATATAACACCGAAAGAATTTGATTCCTAACTTTATGAGGTTTAAGGACTGGTTGACATCCAGTACTTTGAGAGCCAACTGGAAATGTCCATTAGGTTTTCAGTGTGCATAACCAGCACTGCCTTTAGCTTTGTAGAATAAGTTCGTGGTAGGACACTATAGTTACCTTAAAAATGACTGTAGTCTTAGTAAAAGATGCTAAATACAAAACCTAGTTCTAATCTGCTATAATAGTTGGAGGATAGTAGGACTGAAATATCTGTTGAATAAATACTAAGTGCTGAGTACTGAGGAGAAACTCTAAAGATAACGAAGACAATTGGTTTCAACACAAATAAAGACAACTCTCTTCTCACCCCTTCCCTTCCCCACACAATGAGTGTTCTTAATAGTTGTAATTCACATATTAAAACTCGTTTTTTTTTTGTTTGTTTGTTTTCTGTATTCCTCTAACAGACTTTCTAGCTTTTGGTGTCTATTGCTTCAAAGTTTTACAACACCTGTAAGGTAACTAGAAGAAATATAAGCTACTTCTGTTTTTTGAAGTGTTTTCTATCAATATGTTATGAAGTCCTTTACAACAAATTTTTTTAAAGATTTTATTTATTTAATTTTAGAGGGGAAGGGAAGGAGAAAGAGAGGGAGAGAAACAGTATGTGGTTGCCTCTCAAATGCCCACTACTGGGGACCTGGCCCGCAACCCACGCATGTGCCCTGACTGGGAATCCATCCAGTGACCCTTTGTTTTGCAGGCCCGTGCTCAGTCCACGGAGCTATACCAGCCAGTGTTAGAACAATCTTATATTAACATAAATGACTTCCATTGATATGTCACTTCCATTTTACAGATGGGAAATTTATTTGTTTCAGAAATCACTGAGTTAAGATATTGGTACAAGTAGACCATTTAGTTTTTTGGGACTTCAATCTATTAAGTTCCTTGAAGGAAATACACAAGAGAGAAAGAAATGAGTGAAATCCCCAGTTAACTGAGGACCAAGGATACTGGAATCTTAAAAGTAGAAGAGGAAAGAGCAACAGTAAATGATGTAAGTGATTGAGTAGATAATTAAGTAAAAGATGAGTCTCTTCAGTTGAGCAAATTATCTTTCTATCACTGTAGTGTGATAAGCAGTTTTTTCAAGGATATTTTATCTCCATATGTAATAAGCCACTTAGTAATGTGCATTCAAGGTTCTCCATGGCTCGATAGTTCATATTTGTGGATATTTTAGAATATATTACAAAGCTATTTCATACAAGGGTATGAGGGAGCATATTTTTTTATCTTAGACCCTTGCCATCTTTTTAACTGTGCAATTTATTTAAAGACATTTATAGTATCAAACAATATACATACAGAAAAGCACATGAAACAAATATGGAACTTAATGAGTTATCAAAGGCAAAAACCTTGTTTTGGTGACAAGATGATAGAGCCTTGTCAAGTACTCCAGAAGTCCTCCATTGTCCGTTTCCACTAAGAAGAAGAGTTTAGGGCTAGAGGTTGTTTAATCAGAATTATCAATATGAACTCCCAAATATATGTACACATACATCAAATATAATACATATATCTTAAATCTTACATAGAAATGATAACTAATCTAGTAATAGTGAGTATCCCTAGTGCCAAAACTAAGGTCTTGAAATACTGTTTTCCATAAATTTGTCCAACCTTTTAGTTTTATTGAAGTAGAGCAGAATTGTGGCCAATGCTGAAGCTTCAGAAGATGTCACGTGGATAGTATGCCTCTCTTCAGAGCTATCTGAATTTGGTTTTCTTTGCATTCCTGATGAAAACTTCAATTTAAGTATAAGAATCAGATAGTTGGACACCTGACTCTTCATGTGCCTCAAACAACACTTGTAAGCATCTGCACAGGTCTCCTCTGTTACCAAGGGAGGGGTTTATGTGCTGTCGTTTTGCAGTAGGTAAAGCTGCTGTTACCCGGCTTCTGAATGTTTTATCGTAGGGCCTCATGCCCTTGATCAGTAAAGATGTCGTGGTGATTAAGAGTAGTAAGTGGCAAAGAGTTGAACAGAACTATAATTCTGCAAAACCACATTTTTCTTTCTTAATTCTCAGACAGGTCCAAAACCACAAGAATGTTGGAGCTATAAAAATATGAGCATAGAATGTGGGGACCCCCTGTTCAAACAACTTGACTGTACCAGAAAGGGTTCAGTTGGGAAGCAGAAACTACAAAGCAATTTGAATAAGAAAAATTTAATAAAAAATTAACTATGACAGGGAATTAACTACAAAGGGGTAAAAGGAACTTTAAACAGTGTCTTAATTGGATGAGTGAGCATATCTATGTGTTATGGGCTAAATTGTATCCTCCTCAAATTCATATGTTGAAATCCTAACCCCCAGTGCCTCAGAATTTGACTGAATTTGGAGAGGTTTTTAAACGGGTCATTAAGTTAAAATGAGGCTGTTAGGATAGGCCCTAATACAAACTAATGACATCCTCTTAAGAAGAGGAGATGAGGACATACAGGGAGAGACATGCCAGGGTTGCAGGAACACAGGAAAAACTGTGTGAGGGCACAGCAAGGGGGAGGTCATCTGTAAGGCAAAGAGAAAGACCTCAGGAGAAACCGAAGCTGCCACCAACACCTTGATCTTGGGACTGCCGGCCTCTAGAACTGTGAGAAAATGAGTTCTGTTGTTTAAGCCACTTAGTCTGTAGTATTTTTGTGGCAACCCTAACAAACTAATAAACCAAGGAAGGAACAAAGTTGGAAAAGGAGTCACTTCTTCAGTGTTGGAATTCAGACCTCATAGTAACAGCTTTGGTGGCAGCTCACTGGATGTCAAAATTTACTGAGTTGTCCAGGCCAGGGCTGGTCCAGTTGCCAGGCAAGCAGTAAACCTCATCAGATTGTAGGCAGCTTGAGGCAGGCAGGCAGGGAACACCCTTTTGGGGTTCTGGGGGGCCAGGTCCAGTGGATGGATGCACAGAGGGATTTGGGCAGTGGGAATGTGCTCACTGGCCTAGTGGAGTAAGGATTAGGGTGTGCACTATACATGTCAGGAGGCCATGGTGAAGTGTTTACTGGCCAGGATGGGGCCACGAGCTCACTATGAGGGTCTGTGGTTAGGGTATGTGGCTGGGGTTGAGCACTCTGTGTTCCCTGTTTGTACTCCTTGTATGACAGGTCAGTGTGTCCTTTTATTACCCTATTCAAGTTTAAGCATTGAAAGGGCAGTGTAGCAAGTTAGCATCTGTGTGCTAACAGTTTTCTTTTCCTGTTCCTTTTTGGAGTGTGGGGCTGGAGAGGGGTTTCTTTTGTGAGTTATAGGGCATGTATTACCTGGTGACAGCTGCATCTGTAATGTTACCACTGTCAGTGTTGGCCTTTCACCAGCCCCTCACAGATCTGAGACCCTCAGCTGTGGCTTCTCCTGATACCCATCCTGGTTATCAGTCTAATTGCTTGAATCATACCTGGGAAAGATGGTTATGTGACATGTCAAGGTAAAAGATTTAATTTGGAATGTCACTTGTAAGCTGGTAAGTTTTGATCTTTGGTGCCACTGTTAAAATTAGTAGAGCATGCTCATCTGGACATAAGCTATCCAAAATATAAAGGAAGTATGGCCATCATAAACAAAGCAACAAACAACAAGTGTTGGAGGAGGTTGTGGAGAAAAAGGAACCCTAGTGCACTGTTGGTAGGTTTGCAGACTGGTACAACCATATGGAAAACAGTATGGAATTTTCTCAGACAACTAAAAATGGATCTGCTTTTTGACCCAGCAATTCCACTGCTAGGTTTATATCCTAAGAACGCTGAAACACCAATCCAAAAGAACCTATGCACCCCAGTGTTCATAGCAGCACAATTTACAATAGCCAAGTGCTGGAAGCAACCTAGGTGCTCATCAGTAAATGAATGGATCAAAAAACAATGGTACATTTACACAATGGAATTCTATGCAGCAGAAAGAAAGAAGGCGCTCCTGCTCTTTGTGACAGCATGGATGCAACTGGAAAGCATTATGCTAAGTGAAATAAGCCAGGCGGTGAAAGACAAATACCATATGATCTCACCTTTAACAGGAACCTAAACAACAAAACAAACAAACAAGCAAAATATAACCAAAGACACTCAAATAGAGAACAGGCTGACAGTGTTCAGAGGGAAGAGGGGAGGGAATTTCAAGGGAAAAGGGAAAGGGTTTACAGGAACAAGTATAAAGGACACATAGATAAAAAACTAGGGACAGGTGGAAATGGGAGGGAGGAGGGGAGGGCTGGGTGGGTGGGCTGGGAAGGGAGTAAAAGATAGAAAATTGTACTTCAACAACAATTAAAATAAAATAAAAAAGAGATAATGTTAATAACCCCCCCCCACCCACACAAAAAATATAAAGGAAATAAGTATGTGAGAATTCTTTCAGGGTTTATCAAGGTACTGTGCATGGAATTAGCAGTAGGAATTCAAGTAGGAATCATTTGACTTTTACCCTCCAGAAATGTGTAATTGATTAAGGAAGATAAGACACACACACACACATATTAAAGGGATAATATATCGCTAAATAGATAAAACAAAATCCTTCCACTGAATTATAGAAGATTGTGATTGATAAGAATGTTTGTTTATTTATTTACCAATTATTGGAATTTACTCATTGTTTCATCTACCATTCTAACAAACTCGCCAGGTTTTTAAGTGTATGGTATTAGAAATAGCAAATAGGTGAGGATAAGAGCTTCTATAGGCAGCATGGTGATTAGAGTGAAAAATGATAGTTGATTTCAAGGCCAAACCTAAAAGAAATCTTATAAATTGTATAAGAATTTGAAAAGTTTGTCAATCTAGAGTTATTAAATGTAGAGAAACAGACTTTTTATGGTACATTGTGTCCTAAGGACATCTCTGTATTTTAATCTAGAGTGATAATGGCAATTTGTAATGATAATTCAGAGGTTTAAGAAAAGTTTAAGTGTTTTCTGCTTTATTACCTTAATACCACATACCCTAGTTATACCATAACCCTTGGCATTTCCTTAAAATATTGTTAAATAACTACCCTGTAAAAATGGTAAATGAGATGATCTCTTTGTCTTTAAACAAAAGTATCAGCAATTCTAAAATTTTCAGCCATTCATTTGCACAGGATTTCAGAGAGCAGATGCTTTCTTATATTAAAAATATTTTCCTGAAAGAAAATTATAACTGTAATCCACAGTATATACACATGGTTGTAAAACCGCAACATGATACCCTTCAGTGATTGTGTATACTTAACACTCCAAATCTTAATTTAATAGATTCTCCTTGCTATGCTTCATGAGAGGCTCTTACAGCAAGTCACCAGCTTCCTGTTCAAGAGAAATACTGGTTATGCCAATGCCCTGGCAGTGGTGTGTGAGGAAGGGAAACTACAGGATCGGGATTGAAGTTGTAGCCTAGACTTTTTCAAACAAACCAGAGTTCAAGTCTAGTTCCATCCTCACTCAGGAACCACAGAGGCAGGAGCCTTGTGGTGGCTGGGAACGATGGACCACAGTGGATTGTGTTTTCCTGCCCTTGGGTCACAGCTTCACTGCAAGTCTGGTAGTGATTCTTTCCATTCAGTACTGGTTAAAAAGACAGTACTCGTGGGTGTTCAAACTCAGGAACCCTAATCATAAAAATCCTCATTTTGTTAGGTGATATGTACCCTCCCTTCAGTTAAATATGAATGTAAATGCATGTTATAAAAATATGCATTAGAAAATGAAAAGTAAGAACTTAAATGTGTCATTTTGGTAATTTAAAAAAATGTTTTGATAGATGTGTTTGAACTGCATGATGCTCAGTAACAAATGTTAAAACATAGCCCTGGCTGGTATAGCTCAGTGGATTGAGTGCGGGCTGCGAACCAGGCATCGCAGGTTCGATTCCCAGTCAGGGTACATGCCTAGGTTGCAGGCCATGTCTCCCAGCAACCACACATTGATGTGTGTGTCTCTCTCTCTCTCTCTCTCTCTCTCTCTCTCTCTCTCCCCCTCCTCTCTCTCTCCCCCTCCCTCCCTTCCCTCTCTAAAAAATAAATAAATAAAATCTTTAAAAAAAAATGTTAAAACATTACATTTTAAAGATGAATTGAGTATCTTGTCAAACTTTCTGTCAGAGAGAGAGCACTGACATCAGAGGCCTGAGCTGCTAAGCCACAAGATCACCATCTAGTGGTAAAAGGTTACTGTAATTTATGGTTTGTTTCCATTTTCATACGTGATTCTGATATAAAACACTGTGGGACATGACAGACTCAGTGTCACAGTGGTAGCAATATGATATGTTTTTCAGATCTTGAAATGAGAATCCATAATATAAGAACACATTCTCTCCCCTGCTGGTCCTCTGAATATTACCGGGTTGAGGTTTAGGGAGGTTTTGTTGTTCCTGTTCCTGTGTTGGAAGGGAGGGAGTGAAAAGAGGGAAAAAGAAGAAACGAGTGTTTTTAAATTGTGATTGATTGCCCTTTACAGAACAAATACTGGCAATATTTACTTTATTTTACTTAATATTTGCATGTTTTTAAACAACAGGAAAAAGATTAAGTGGATTTCTATAAACATGGAGGTATTTGACTTGTTGAATTTACTGGTATAATTTTACATTTTTTTTCTGAGTTTATATGCATTGGGAAAAGGTAATAAGAAGTTGGGAGAGTGAAGAGGACTCTATTTTTAAAACACACACTGCATATAGTAAATACACACCTATTTTGGGTTTTCTTTATTAAAAATAGTTCATGGTTATTTTATAAAATGTAAAATAAAATAAAAACATTAAAATAAGCACAAAAATCACTTAACATGTTATTAATCAAAAGTGGCCATTGTAAGAATTGTGTGTATTCTTATGTTTTTAGCATTTATAAATTGGATTGCAAAAAGGGATTGTGCTCTGAATTCTGTTTTATATCCTTAATCTTTCTTTAGCAACTTCATTTTAATGGTTGCTTATTGTTCCTCTACATGTGTGTGTAACTGTTTAACCAACAACTTGGATGTTTTGATGGTTGATAATAGTGAAAAACTAGTCACTGTGTTTTGAGGAACATGCTCAAAATTTTTTTTTTTGAGAACAGGGAGCTTGTGGCCCAGGCATTAGGACAGGCCCCAGAGATGACAGGAGAGACACAGGTCCTACGCAGCTGGAGCTAATATTCTGATAACAGTGCCAGACACTAAGCAAGTGGACCAAGATGAGATTGTTGCAATTTGAGATGTATAGTGGGATAGACCTACATCTACCAGGTTGTATGTGGGCATGTGTGTGCATAGCTGTGTTAGATAAATAAGTCAGAGATGGCATTTTTTGAACTGAGGTCCAAGGAGTGAAACTGGGGCAACTGTCAAAAAGAATGAGGTGTAGAACATTTGAGGCAGAAGAAATGGGAAGTGCAAAGGCCCTGTGGCAGGGGCAATCTCAGTGTGTCCTAGGAAGGGAAGGATCTCTGAGCATCTCTGATACTTCTTTTTCTTCTTTGAAAATAAATGATAATGTCAATTTTAAAAAACTGGACTTTTTAATTTGGGGGATATTTGACATTCACAGTATAGATTCTTCCATAATAGAAACACAAAATATCCCATTTATTCAGATTATTTTTATGTCCTCAATAATTTTTAAAAGATAGATTTTACCCTACTGTGATGTTTTTTAGACATTTTAAGCTATTTTCTATTCTAATTTTTAAATAATACTTTTAGTTATTTGTACGTTGCTTTTATATTTGAATCCTTACTGGTCTTACTAGTCCTAATCATTTTTTTGTTTAATTAATTAATTTCTCTTTTATTGTTGTTCAAGTATAGTTGTCTCCATTTTCCTGCCACCACTTTCCCCCGCCCCACCCTCGATTCTACCCCACTTTGTCTTTGTCATGAGTCCTTTATACATGTTCCTTGATGACCCTTCCCCCAGTAGTTTTTTTTAATGGCAACCCTCCTTTTTAAATATTTCCTCTTTTTTCCCTTTGTTTTTATTGTTGACACTAATAAAGATGTCTCCATTACCTCCTCCCTCCCGGCCCCCCACCTGCCTCCACCTTTACTCCCCTTTTCCCTTTGACTGTCACCAAACTGTCGTCTGAATCTAGGAGTTACACATATATGTTCTTTGGCTAATCTCTTCACCTTCTTTCATCCAGTTTTTAAAAGTTTAATTAGCTCAGCCTTTCTATTGTAGACAATTACACAGTTTCCAGTAAAAATAATTAAATTGTTTTCCTTTCATATTTATATTTCATTTTGATGATCATTTTCTTTTCTCTTGCATTGGCTAAAGTCTCCAGAATATGAATAGCAGCAGTAATAATAGTTATCCTTGCTTTTTTCCTGATCTGAATTGGAGCATATGTAATACTTTTACCATTATTATGAAATGTGATGATTTATTCTAGGTATACTTTTTTCATTTTTAATAATTATTTTTCAGTTACAGTTGACATTATTATATTAGTTTCAAGTGTATAACATAGTGATTATATATTTGTATGATTTATGAAGCGATCACCCCAATAAATCTAGTACCCATCTGACACCGTACATAGTCGTTACAATGTAAGTGACTATATTCCCTGTGCTGTACTTCACATCCTCATGACTGTTTTGTAACTACCTATTTATACTTCTTAATCCCTTTTTCTTTTTCACCCATTTCCCCAACCTCTCTACCATCTTGCACCTATCAAACTGTTCTCTATGTCTAAAATGAGTTTCTGTTTTTTGTTGTTGTTGTTTATTTTTTAGATTCCACACATGAGTGAAATCACCGGGCAGTTGTCTTTCTCTTTCTGACCTATCTTACTCAGCATAATACCCTCCAGGTTCATCCATGTCGATGCAGATGGCAAGATTTTGTTCCATTGTAGAGAGTAGGGCGAAAGTAGGTTTACAGTTGTATGTGAGTTTATTCTTATATTATTTATTAGCCATTCTATTTTCCATAAAACAACTGTAAACCTATTTTTGCCACATCCTGTATATATGTACCACTTCTTGATCCATTCATCTATTGTTGGGCTCTTAGGTTGCTCCCATATATCTTGGCTACTGTAAATAATTATGCAGTGAACATATAGGAATGCATATGCCTTTTCAAATAAGTGTTTTGGGTTTCTTCATATAACTACCCAGAAGCAGAATTTCAGGGTCCTTCTTTGTCTTAAAGTCTATTTTGTCTACTATACTATTTTGTTTGCTATAAGTATTGCTACTCTAGGTCTTTTTTTTTTAATTCCATTTTAATGAAATATCCTTTTCCATCTCTTTAAGTCTGTGTGTCTTTCCATCTGAAATGAGTGTCTCGTAGGCAGCATATGTAAGGGTCTTGTTTTGTTATCCATTTAGCTACTCTATATCTTTTGATAGGAGTATTTAATCCATTTTCCTTTAGAAGAATTGTTGGTAGATACATATCTATTGCCATTTTATTATTTTGTGTATTTAATTTTTTCCTTCTTAAATAAACAGCTTTAGTATTTCTTGTAACACTGGTTTGGTGGTGACGATTTCCTTTAGCCTTCTCTTGTCTGGGGAGCTCTTTATCTGTCCTTCAATCCTTGCTTTTTCTTGCTTTGAATATTCTGTGCCAGTACCTTCTGTCCTGAAAAGTGTCTGTTGAGAAATCAACTGACAGTTTTATGGGAGTTCCCTTTTAGGTAACTAACTGCTTTTCTGTTGCTGCTTTTAAGATTCAGTCTTTGTTTTTAACCTTTTACATTTTTAGTTATGCAGTGTCTTGGAGTGGGCCTCTCTGTGCTTCCTGTGCATGTGTTTCTGTTTCCTTCACTGGGTTAGGGAAGTTTTCAGTCATTAGTTTTCAAACAGATTTTCAGTTCCTTGCTCTCTCTGTTCCACTTCTTGTACCCTTACGATGTGAGTGTTGGTACACCTGATGTTATTCCAAAGGCCCTTAAACTATCCTAACTTTTTTTGGATTTTTTTTTCTGTTCTAAGTGGGTGTTTTCTGGTATGTTATCTTCCATATAACTGATTAAAAATCTCTGCTTCATCTAATGTACCGTTGATTCCCTCTAAGGTAGTCTTCATTTCAGTTATTGTATTCTTTATTTCTGACTGGTGTTTTTTTAATGTTTATCTTTCTTTTTATGTTTCCTATCTCTTTGTTGAAATTCTCACTGAGATCATTGAGCATTCTTATTACTGATATTTTGAATTCTACATCTGGTGGATTGCTTGTCTGCATTTTGTTTAGTTCTTTTGTTGGAGTTTGGTTTTATTCTTTGATTTTGCACATGGTTCTTTGTCTCATTTTGGCTGCCCGTCTTTGTTTCTGTATATTAGGTAGAGCTGCTAAGTCTTGTGGTCTTGCTAGAGTGGCATCATGTAGTATATGTCCTGTAGGGCCCAGGGATTCTTTCTCCTTGGTCTGCTGAACCAGGTATTCCAGGTGTTTCCTTGTGTGGGTTGTGTGTGCCCTCCTGTTGTAGTTGAGCCTTGACTGCTGTTGGCATGTCAGTGGGAGGGATGGACTCTCAGGGTGATTGGTTGTGAGGACTAGCCATGACTACAGTGGGAGAGCTGTTGTGCCGGGACTGACCTTATGGAACAGGGTTCGATTTAGTGAGGTTCTGGTGCCTGTCGAGTCTGTCCTTGAGTGTTGTTCATGGAGGTGGTTGGGTGGTATTCTGCTTGGTCTGAAGCTGGCACCCTGGTGTTTTGGGTCTAGGAGTTCTATTGCAGGCTAAGGTCAGCTTGTGCCTATATCCTGCCTGGGGTTACTTGGTGTAAGCTGCAAAGTGATTTCCACTTTTGCTGGGTTTAGATGTCCTTGGGAGAGGCTAAGCTGTGAACTGAGGCCAGCTACCATTTGTACTGAGCTTGGGTCCACACAGCAAGTGGTACAGGCCACTCTGAGGTTAGATGCTGCTCATTTGGGGTTTGGGAACCTTTGAGAGATTTTAGGAAAGTCCACAGCATGATCTTAGACAGCCATTTTGTGTGGAAAAGTCACTAGAAGTGGCTTGGTTGGGCCTAGAAGTTGGGCTTTGGGAGATCTTAGGGAATCACCAGGGCAGGGTTGTTATCTAGGTAGATGAAAATTCATATATGGTGCCTGCCTGTGTGCATGCAGGCTAGGGTGGGGTGAGGGGCTCAACAAAGGAACAAGGGCCTCTGCCAGCACTTTTTTCTGGGAAAAAGTGCCCCTCGAGCCCTTGCCGTAAAGCCAGACAATTCAGTTCCTCCCTGTATGTTCCTGGCACTTTTTGACCTGCTGCTTCAGTGCTGGAGCTTGGAGTGAGTGATTCCAAGTCTGTATGGACCCTATAAAAGGAACGCCTGGGCCCTGGCCAGGTAGTTCAGTTGGTTAGAGCATCATCCCAATAAGCTAAGGTTGTAGGTTCCATCCCCAGTTAGAGCACATGCAAGAATCAACCAATAAATCCATAAATTAAATGGAACAACAAATTTTTGTTTCTCTTTTTCTCCCTCTCCCTCTCTAAAATAACAAATAAAATCCTTTTTTTTTTTTTTTTTAGGAGGAACACTTGGGACTCCAGAACACCCCCCATATGACTCAGCCAAAATTTTCTCTGTTTTTTACAGCCAGAAGTTACGGGCACTTCTTTTCCTGGCAGTGGAACCTTAGGTTGGGTAACCTGGTTTGGGTCGGAAACCCCTCAGTGCTCGGGGGGCACCTCTGCAGCCGAGATCTCTCTGCAGATTTTTATCTACAACATGTGGGTGATGGACCAGCCCATTCTGCTTTCCTGCCCTTCCTACCAGTCTTGGCATGGATTCTTCTGTATATCCTTAGTTATAGGACTTCTGTTCAGCTAGATGTCGAGTGATTCTCAATAATGGTGGTTCTGTGGTTTGGTGGTAATTTTGATATGGTTGAGGGAGGAGGCGAACACAGCATTTACCTACTTCGCCATCTTGACTGGGCATCTGTGCTAGGTATACTCCCATGCCCTTTACTAAATGAAGAACTTTGAAAACTGCTTCTCAATTAGTGCTACATTTTGTTAGCAAGGGATGATTAATTACCTAGATCAAATCCTTTCAAACATTGATTAATAATGATCACATGACTGTTATCCTTTCATCTGTTAATGTAACAGATTTCATTAGAACATCTTTCTTGTATTATACCCACCTCTAGATTCTTGGCATAACCCTTAATGGGTTTAGGCAGCATTTCTATCATCTTATTAGAAAAGCAGACTGTCAGGCCTCATCCTGTATCTGCTGAATCAGAATCTGCATTTTAGAAAGACTCGTGCAAGTTTCATATGAATGCTAAAGTTTAAGAATCACTTACTGATTTTTGTAAAGTTTATATGGGTTTTTTTTTTTTAAGCAAATTATGTGAGGTGTAAAAGTTTCTGTTTTGACAAGTTATGTTGAATACTGTGTTTTGCTTTGAGAATTCTGAGATTTTTAAGTATATTTTATTGACTGTGCTATTAGAGTTTTCCCAGTTTTTTCTCCCCTTTGTCTCCTCTCTGTCCTGCATCCCCCCTTAGTTTGTGTCCATGGGTTGTACATATAAGTTCTGTGGCTTCTCCACATCTACACTATTCTTAACCTCCTCCTGTCTATTTTGTACCTACTTATTATGGTTCTTATTCCGTCCCTTTCTCTCCCAATCTTCTCCTCTCCCTTCCTTCTGATAGCCCTCCATGTGATCTTCATTTCTCTGATTCTGTTCCTGTTCTAGTTGTTTGCTTAGTTTGTTTTGTTTTTTTAGGTTTAGTTGTTGATAATTATGAGTTTGTTGTAATTTTACTGTTCATAGTTTTTGATCTTCTTCTATTTCTTAGATAAGTCCCTTTAACATTTCATATAATAAGGGTTTGGTGATGATGAACTCCTTTAACTTGACCTTATCTGGGAAGCACTTTATCTGCCCTTCCATTCTAAGTGATAACTTTACTGGATAGAGTAATCCTTGGATGTAGGTCCTTGCCTTTCATGACTTCAAATATTTCTTTACAGTCCCTTCTTGCCTATAAATTTTCTTTTGAGATATCAGCTGATAGGCTTATGGGCACTGCTTTGTAGGTAACTCTATCCTTTCCTCTTGCTGCTTTCAAGATTCTCTTCTTATGTTTAATCTTGGGTAACTTAATTATGATGTGCCTTGGGATGTTTCTTGTTGGATCCAACTTTTTTGGGACTCTCTGAGTGTCCTGGACTTACATGTCTATTTCCTTTGCCAGATTGGGGAAGTTCTCCTTCATTATTTGTTCAAATAAGTTTTCAGTTTCTTGCTGTTTCTCTTCTCATTCTGGCCCCCCTGTGATTGGAATGTTGGAACTCTTAAAGTTGTCCCAGAGGTTCCTAAGCCTCTCCTCATTTTTCTGAATTCTTGTTTCTTCATTCTGTTCCAGTTGGATGTTTATTTCTTCCTTTTGTTCCAAGTCATTGATGTAAGCTCCAGTTTCTTTCCATTCACTGTTGGTTCCCTGTATATTTTTCCTTATTTCCTGTTGTGTAGCCTTCATTTCTTCCTTCATTTTGTGATTGAGCTCAATCGATTCTGTGAGCATCCCGATTACCAGTGTTTTGAACCTCTGCCTCAGATAGGTTGTCTGTCTCCTCATCAATTAGCCCTTTTCCTGGAGTTCTGATCTGTTCTTTCATTGGGGCCGTATTTCTTTGTCTTGGTGCACCTATTATGTTGTAAGTGGGAGGAGCCTTAGGTATTCAGCAGGGTGGGACAACCCTATTTGATGTCTGTTGGGGAGGGGTCCGGAGGGAACAGTGCCACTCCTTCACTCTGCTGTAGCCTCACTTTCCAACGAACTCTCCTATGAGGCTGGGAATTTCTTCCACTCTTATAACCTCTGCAGCATTTTACAGCTAGAGGTTTTGAGTGTTTAGTTTCCTGTTCAGTGAGCCCTGCCTTGTCTGTGCAGTCTACCATCTTGCTGTATTTCCTCTCTGCTCAGCTGCCCATCTCATGTCTCTGCCCCTCTTTCTGGTCTGAATGAATGTTTCTTTAACGCCTTGGTTGTCAGAGTTCCATGCAGTTTGATTTTTCTGGCAGTTCTGGTTGTTTGTTGTTTTTAAATTGGTGGTTATCCTTCTCTTTGGTTATACAAGGAAGCAAAGCAATTCTGTCTATGCCTCGATCTTGGCTGGAACTAAAATTCTGAGATATTTTTGATTTTCCAATATTAATACATTTATTAAAATATTTCTCCTAAATAGTATTTATATTATGAATTAAGTTTTTAGTAGGAATAATACTAGTAGCATTGTTACATTTTTATGGCTTTGGATGTATTTGAGTCATTTACGAATGCAGTACATATTCAGGTACTAAACTGGACGGTAGATAGTGAAAAATGATCTATGTGTAAATGCCATTTAGGGAGTGTTCTTTGCCTCTGATGTTGTGTACTTTCCATTATAACTGAGTGCTAGGGGTTACACATACTTTTTTCTGTTGACAAGCATGGACAAAAAGAGGGGTTCTATAGAAAGTAATCTCACCAGGCAATCTGATCATAAATTCCTAACTGGGCAGATCAGGATGGGTAGCCATGCCCCAGACCTGTACTTTCTTTAGTGAAAGGTTTTAAAGGCGAGTCCTGTCCATTGCTCTGGTGCATGTAGGTTAACACAGCTTTAAAATGACCAGAAGTAGTATCACCCAAAGGGGTTATTAACCCCTCAAGAGAGCACAGAATCTTGTTAACTGCCTTGTAATCTAATCCCTGCCTTGCTTTTCCCCCATTTCCGTGTAATCTTCCTTACATCCCTCCTTAATTTCAGATGAATAAAAGAAGCTGTAAAATGGTTATTCTTCAGAACATTTGAGATCTTGTTCCTGGCATATGTTGTCACTTCAGTGCTTACAAAACTGTCTACAGGTTTGGGTGTTTCTTCTGTCAACAGAAGCCAGAGGCAGCCTTTTAAATGTCTATTAGCTTATAAATGGCAGAGCCAGGAGATACAATTTTACATCCCCTTATTTGAAGTTCAGTGACTTTTCTCCTGCACTAACAAATGTACTGACTGAAAAAGTGTAAGAGGCATTGAACCAAATCCTCTATAAGACAAGTGAACTGTTGAATATTTTTAAAGCTTTTAATTGTTATGTATATATTGACTAATTTGAGTGCCACTGTTAACATGTTAATCTCCTTGTTCTGACTCTGTGACACAAAAATTGTATTCTTACATTTGGTTCCATTTAAAATTTTTTAGCTTAATTTTATGTTGTATATTGTTTTAATTTTATGAACTATACTCATTAAAATATGTTTTTTGTTACTGATTTCTTGTTTTTGTTACTGAAGTCTTTTTTAATTGAATTTATTGGTGTGACACAGGTTAACAAAATTTTACAGGTTTCAGATGCACAATCCCACAACACATCATCTGTGCCCTGTATTGTGTGTTCACCACCCCAAGTAAAGTCTCCTTCCATCACCATCTATCCCCCTAATACCCTCCTCCATCTCCTTCAACACCTCTGCGTTCCTGTTTTTCTTAATCTAAAATGAAAAGAGTAATATTGTTTTATGTTCTGTTTCTTGCATTATTTGGTCACCACATTTTATTGGTAATATTTTCAGGTAAATTGACACCATCTCAGATGGTATTTAAAATTTGCTTATTTTCTGAATTCTTTTTTTAAATTTAGTTTTTAATATAGTTGGCATATAATATATATTAGTTTCAGGTGTAACTCATAGTGATTAGACATTTACCTTACAAAGTGATCACTGCAGTAAGTCTAATGTCCAACCAACAGCATATAATTATTACAACAGTATCGACTACATGAAAGTCCCATATTCTTGAATGCTAGGAGGATTACAAACTTGAGTCCATTTAAGATTTTGTTTATAAATCCATTAGATTAATTTATCCTTTGTGAAAATGTGACCAGCATTTTCATACTGGAGGATCGTTTTTCTAAATAAGTTGCACCTGAACAGATGATTGCACTGGTCCTTCTTGCCACCGATAGAAGGCGTCACCCTTCACTGGGTCACCACCTAACCTGTCTGAAGTAACTGTTAACAGATGCTTTCTGCAAAGGGACATTTCTTCCCCTCCACCCTCCCTGTTTTGTAAAAATCAAGCAGAAGATCAGGCAAGTTTGCAAAAATATCTTTTGTGAACTCAGGAAGCCTCAGACCAACATTTCTTTCATAGTGTGGCTCATCTTTATTTCCCTCCTAGAATAAGTACTTTATGAAGTAGAGTTTATAATAAAACAGAAGTCTCTCCAAAGTTTCAATACTTAGTCTACAAAAAGCTTGTAATGGAGGCAATGGTAGAATTTTCTGTAGTGATTTTAGTAAGAAATCCTCTTTAAGTGTTTTGTCAGGGTCTTCTGTAATAATATACATTAAGACTGAAATAGAAGTAAGCTTTGTGAATACTAATCTTTGGTTGTGTTTGTAGTATTTGGGGTAATGTTGGACATGTATATAGGTTGGTAGACACAGAGGCTACAAACAGTTACCCTCTAGATAGCTGTGGTTCCAGTTGAAATAGTTTATCATTGTTTCAGTGAATGCTTTACATTTAAATGACCTAGTAGGTCTCTGCTTATATTGGCCTTTCATTAGGAGGAGTAGAATTTTATCTTGATTAAGGCTGAGTGGGCTTCAGTCTTGGGCAAGCAATGATGGTCAGGTCAGGGAGGAGAACGGTGTGTTAGGGGAGGTACATAGTACCTTTTCCTCTCTTGTTCTTTTGATAGTTACATGGAGTTAGGGAAGGAAAGAGAAAACTCTCTGATTAGAGTTTTACCCTGGTGTTAGAGTGCTTTCATATACATTCTTGGAGGTGTAGTTAAGATGAATTTTGTGTCTGAGCTTGTCAGAGAATAATGTTCAAAAGTTAGGGATTGGAGAGATGGACCAAGGATTATTAAACAAATGGAAAGAACATTGAGGAAGAACTTGTGAAATCATAACATAAAGAGGAGCCTGAGTTGTCTTTTCACATGCTTGGTGCTACGAATCAGTGTTTCTTTTGGGGAAGCTTTTAGTGCCGGTAATGGTATGGCTGAAAGGTACAGCTTTTAGAGTTTTTTGCACTCAGTACACTTTGAACAACAATTCAATATGACTACTTTAGTTTGCACAAACATGCGGTCTGTCACGAATCCTATTAGAATTGCCCAAATCCAGTCCAGGGTATATTGAACTAGAAGTTGACATAAACATGGTGCTATTGAGTGAGCAGTTGAGCTTGAGAGACCAAATGTTTTGCTGTTTAGTCTGCCTGATTTGAGCCATCTACCTTTATTTGTTCACTCTGTTCACGTTTAAAACAGAACATCTTGTAATTGGTTCAATTTCCTTGCTTTAATTTATGAAGAACATAGGCTGTTTGAAAGGCATCACATCTAATTTACTTGAAATCCATAATTTCATGCTACTGAACACCTTTGAGAATCTTGTTGGTGCTTCATTAAAGACTGTTTAAAATGATATCATTCTGGACTACTTTTTTTTCCAAACATAGTTTGTTACCAGAGTAATAGTGATCTCTGTTCAGTAAAGGGTATGCTTGGGAATACATTTTGCTAGGTACAAGATTGTAGTTTGATTGGCAGGCAGTGAGTCTGTCTTTTGTTTTTAGGTTCATTTCTTTTCAGTATTCAATGCAAGAAAGCAAATGTAATATGCTGGAACTGGTCTTTGTTTGCAGACTGACTTAGCCGTTTGACTTATTTCCCTTAAGGCATCAAACACTAATATAAAATCTATCTTCTTTACCAGTGATGATTTTGAGAAATAATGAGATGCATATAAATCATTTAATTTAATGGCAACATTGAGATGAAGATGCATTTATTTGTGATTTAATCAACCCACTTGAACTGTAATTTCTAACACTTGAATACCTTTAATTCCAAACAAACATGTTAGATTGTGATTTATAATTAGAATGCGTTACTTTCCGTTTTATTTGTACATTTACTCTGAAACTGAAAAATTTCCAAGATAGGCTGTTTTTGTAAAAATTCTTTATTCTTTCTCATTTGTCTTAAGGTAACTTTCGATTTCTTCTTGGTCTCATTGTTGACCCATTCATTGTTAAGTAACATGTTGTTCCGCCTCCACGTATTGGTGTGTTTTTCTTGCTCTACACTTAGAATAATTAAATAGCCATGAAATACATATCTTGATAAAGTCAGTAAAACACAATGTACATGTTAATTGCATCCTGTGTAGTCTTTCTCCAGATTGTTTGAAAAGCTGGTTTTCATCTGGCAGCTGCTTTGAATTGCGATGCTGGTCTGCCTCAGGGTGCACTTGACTCTTGCACTTTGCCCAGTTCGGAACAAACTGAAGATTTCGTTGACATTGAGTGTTCAAGGAAATAAGCCAAGGAAGGCTAGAATGTTTGAAAGAAGAACCAAGGGTATCAAAGCCTCAGAATTTGTGTATATTTGTACCTATGAAAAGAACCCCATCTCATCCCATCTCTGGTTTCCTCAGTGTTTCTTTCTGTATATAAAATCTAAAAGATAATGTTATTGCATATCTATGAGGAAAAATAATTTCTTATATAAAACCGTGATGTTAAAGTAAGAACTTTAGCATCTGAATCTCACATATGACAAATTGGTCATTTGTACTTTTCTTCACCCTATCAGCACAGTCTCATACAACTTACTTAATTTTGTTCTGGCCAACATGGTGTACATATTTTACAAGAAGTAATTTAGACAGCTGGAAGAGTTAATTCATGTCTGCGTACATTGTAGGCACACCACATATTGACCTCTGAATTAAAAGTGATTTATATCTTTCCCTTTGCTTTTCTATTTTAGGTGCTACCATTTCCTTTTGTACTTGCTTCTAGTTACTATTACTAAATTCCTGGGTATTAAGACTTTATGGCCAGGAAAAGTTATAAAGATAGGCCCCTGGGAGAACTTAGTTTTACAGAAGCCTTGGATTTTATGCCTGTGAATTTCAAGTAGTAGATCAATTAGGTAGAGCTAGTCATGCATTGGAGTAACTTTAAGAGCTATCTTGAAACAAATTTCAGACCTGGATGGGTGTTCATGAGCTACAATTTGAAGAATGACTGAGGGATACAAGTACTAGATTTAGATACTTAAAAAAAAAAAACAATTTCATATGGATTAAGTTGGATGTTTTATTCATAAGAAGAGCTAGTTTGATTTTTATAATGCTTTGATATTTTAAAAGTCCTGTAGTTCCTATGTTTTGAATTCACTTCTAGACAGAGTGTATTTTAAAAAACTAAATTGGAGTTGGAGGAGCTTAGGAACGTTATATTAGGTTATAAGATCCTTAATAAAATCTAACTTGAGGAAAAACTAATCACTGATGCTTTTTCCCTCCTTCTTTTAGTAATCCACAATCTGATTATTGCAAACATTGATTACAGGGACCAGTGTTTCCTCCAAAATACCTGTCCACTGTATTATTCCTTATTCTTATGTGAACATGCACAATTTCTTATGTTTCTTTTCAGCACAGCACTCTACCTTTAACTATAGTTTATTTTTCTAAGAAAATTGGTAAGTGCCATTTTTATTTCCTTTTCTGTGAACTGCATAGTCAAGTCTATGCCCTATATTAAGAAAACTTACTCTTATCTCATAGCACTGTAGATATTTTCCCACCCATATTTTGACCTTTCTACATGGTGTTTAATGTTTTGTTTTCATACAAAAATTTTAAAGTTTTATGCAAATTATCAGTGCTTTCCTTTTGTCCTCTGGGTTTTATCTGGGAATCACTTGAAAGCATTTGTTGAATGTACACATTTATCTGTAGGCATTTTTAGCTGTAATTTAATTTTTTTTGGGGGGGGGTAACTTCTTAAAGCGTATTGTTGTGATTATTTTTTAGCTGCTGGAAGGAGCAGGATTTGTACTGATGTCCTCTGGGTTCGAGGACTAAAGATGTTTGGGGTTAGGATGTAATACTTCTAGTAAATGGCTGAACTTCTCGTATTCCTTAGCAGACATGTATTCTCTCTGCAAGACTTCTTTCCTTTTGAGAGCTTTCCAAAGGAAGATAAAGTAGTTGAGTCAATTAAACTGGAGTCCTCACTACTAAATTATTGGGCCTTTGGAGTAAATGAACCAATCAGTGGCTGACCCCTTCTTGAAATGTATGGGCCTTGGGGGAGATGGGCTGATAATGCAGTAAGTCTTCCTTTCTGACTTAAGGAAGTTTTTATAACTTAGGGTTATAAAAACACTAAGCCCTCATTCTGCATCCTTCCAGTCTGAAGGTGCCCTAGTACTGAAACCTGCACTTGTAAGGACATTCCCTTCAGCCCCTCAACCTCCTACTTCACAGGCATGTCTAGTACAGTCAAACTGAGGACCAAGACAAACCATTAGCATTGCCTCGGCCATGTGACACTCTCCATCCCTGAAGACATATTGACCAGGAGTGTCTTCAACCGGGGACCAAGAGTTGGAGATAAGAGGGCATGTGTTTGTTCCTCCTTTGTGGTCAGCATCCAATAAGAGCCAGAGTGTGCTGAGTGTTGAAAATAAGGTTGATTGAAAGGGAAATAATGAACTATTTGTACTGCTGAAACTGGCATTTCCTCAATCCTAGTGACTTGGTTGAGGGCTTATATCCTGGGGAGGACAAGTACACTTAAGCCTGACAGAACACAAGTGACTAAGTGGCACCCTGTGACCTCAGGGAGGCCAGATTCATTGCATAAGGCTTTGCTTGAATCTGAACTCAATTACGGTAAAGGTAAGTTACCAGTAGACTTGCAGGGGGTCTTGCCATACCCAAATCAGCCTAAGACCATCAGGGACAAAGCTGTGGTCCAACACAGTCATGTGCATTGACTCTGCAATGAAGGAGATCACGCACCAGAGGAGCCACTCATGGGACTTCTTGTGAATAAAAGGAAATTGCTGAGTCATTACAGGATTTTGGAGAAGAATGGAGTTTAGGCGAGATTTAAATAAAGCAACTTTTTGATAGGTTCAAAGCAAAATAAGACCATGTGTAAATGGGCTGACATCACTACAAAGTGGACCACAGTCCTGTTTCCCTGGTAAGTACGAAGTTGAGAGTGATGTGGAATGTTGTGTCCAGAAACCTGTTTTTGAAGTTCTGCACCTGTACTGTAAATCAGGGGTACTTCTCTTTATCAAAGTGACTTAGATCCTCCAGGCAAAAGGGAAATGCTTCATTCTGTTACAATTACAAACAGAAAAGTTTCTAGTAGTCTATGATTTCAGAGAACTAAGTTTCTCCATAAGTGAGAAAACAGTAGACACTCAAAAAAGGGAGTTATTATGGCATTTTACAGTAGCAGAACATCCTTGAGAAAAGCATTGTTTCGCATTAACGTTGAAGCTAGCTCTTTCCGTGTTTATTTCCACCTGATGAATAATTGGGCTGATTTTTACTTTCTGTGTCTAAGTTCATTTTACTTTCTCAGTCTCCCATAGCATGACCTCAGCCTCACAGGAGGCCGTTTTTGTCATCTAGTGTTTGAGCACTATTTCTTAGGGATTCTTTCTTCTTTCTAGTTGGACCATGCAAGTACTGCACAAATAACTTTCCAGTGGTTTAAGCTGGTGGTTGGAGGTGTCTAGTGTGGGTGAGGGATCAGATGTTTCATACTGCTTTCCCTCATTTCCTGACTCACATGAATTTTTTTTAAAGATTTTATTTATTTATTTTTTAGAGAGAGAAGAGAGGGAGAAAGAGAGAAACAGCAATGTGCGGTTGCTGGGGGACATGGCCTGCAACCTAGGCATGTGCCCTGACTAGGAATCGAACCTGCGATGCCTGGTTCACAGTCTGCGCTCAGTCCACTGAGCTACACCAGCCAGGGCTTAAATATTTTATTTATTTATTTTTTAGAGAAAACATGAATTTCTTGAGTGATTAAAGATATTCCTTGAGGCTGGCCTACCTACTACTAATCTAGGAGGTTTCCTGGAACACAGTTACTTTATGTTTGAACTTACTGCCTTTTCTCTGCCCCAGACACAATATGGGGCCTACAGTGTGACATGCAGTGCACTAGGTGCTTAGATTAATCACTGATATGAAACTGTGGTTTTCATCCTTGAGTAGCCATTCTCTGTTGGAGGAGATGGATATGGAAGCAGATTGCTACAGGATACCGAAGTGAGTGTTAAGATTAAAGATGATGGCGAAATCCCCATTTCCAACTTCCACTTGAACTTCAGTAAGTCTTCAGTTCCCTAGAATTTGGGCCTTATAATGCTGTGAGTCTGGTCTCAAAGAAGAGAGTCAAACCGTCAGTTTACTGAGAGAGAGAAGACATCATCCAGAAGTTTGTAATAACGTGAAAATAGCTGGGAGGCCTGTGGTTTCTATAGACCCTTCTGCGATGCCCCAGGAAAGTAATATGTACAAGTTCATGATACTGTACATTGTGTCAAATGGCATGAAAAAATAAGTGATTAATCTTCCAGCTTTTCCACCCCACCTCCCCTCTCAGGACCTTGTGAAACCTTCATGAGATACAGGGAAGTTAATTATCTTGTCTCAAATCACTCATCTGGTAGGAGCATGAGCTGTTCTTGGCACATAAGGTTTTATTCTTTCTGGAATGGCTTACCCAAAGAATATTTAGACAAAGGGTCAAGAACAGTGGTTTTCCAATAGTCCTGCATACTCTTGAAGACTGAAAAGTTGGCATTCATGCTACCTGTCACTACCAGGACCAATAAGTTGAATCAATGATTGAATCTTGAGATCATCTCAAAATTGCTGAGGCTATTTGAGGTCAATAGGGAAAAAGTTAGGATAACTGTCCCTGAACAACAATAAATAAAAAAAGATTTAAAATTATATATAATAAATAATATTTAATAAAAGAAGATTGAATATTTATGGGTGCTCTATTCAGATGCTGGCAATCTGAGGAAACAGTAGATTATGTACCCTCAGAAATCACCTTAACATCTCATCTCAAGCTGACCTTTTTATAAGGAGAAGAAAAGGGTAGATAAGGGGTTTGACAAAAGGTTAATCATACAGGAGTTGCAGTCCATGGTGATTTTCCTAGTATATCTTTGTCTACTGATAACAATTCTTTATCTGTGTCACAGATGTTCCCTCCCTGGAACACACTGGCTCCGATACCATCTTGATCTCTTGCAGAGCCCCTGGGACACAGAGGTTGAATTGCTGGTCGACCTCCTGGAGTCATGCTGGTCATGTGTTCCAGTTCCTGGAATAACAGCTTTCCACATACATTACTCCCTTACGCTTATTAACTATAACTAAAGCTAAAATCTTTAACTCTCGAGTTCCCCTATTACTCTTATAGGATTCATTTCTTAAACAAATGCTAGGTAGGGCTTACTTAAGTGCCTTGTGTTGTCTAGCACTGGGGATGTAGCTGTGAGAAACAAAAAGGCTTCATTCTCAGGGAACCTGGTTTCTGGTGGGGACAGTGCTAATTAGGGCTGGGAGGATGTGGTTATCAGTAACCTTGTTTCCACTTCATTTGTTTTCCATGTGAGCTTTTATTTCAACTCTTTTGAAAGGGTGACCAAGACCAACCAAAACCAAAAGTGATTTGAAAACCACTTTTATAGAAAAATTGGAATCTGGTGATGCTTTTTGCTCTTTTCTTAGTTCTCATGGAATGGAGAGAGCTTTGGAAGTACGATTTGCAATCACGTTTTAAATGTGGGACTCACAACATTAATAAAAA
Source organism: Tonatia bakeri (assembly GCA_004024845.1). NCBI lineage: Eukaryota > Metazoa > Chordata > Mammalia > Chiroptera > Phyllostomidae > Tonatia > Tonatia bakeri. The sequence continues at coordinate 93,992 of PVIA01004838.1, read as the reverse complement.
CATTTGCATCTCAAAATTGGAAGGCAAAATTATCCACAGAAGTTGTGCCATATAGTTATCTCACTAGGGTATCACACACTCACTGTTAAATCCATAAATATCAAGATTCTTGATAAATTCCTACAAACAAAATGTTTCTATCATTGACAAATACTAGTTATAAGAAATGCAAGAATGTTATATTCTGTCCACCTGCTTCCAGCTAAACACCCTTGTATAAATCTGTTAATCTTCAAATGTACTACTTACCTATTTGTTTATATCTGAAGTCATTTTGACTTTGCTTCAGGCGTTATCTGATCAGTCGTTTGTCCCAGTTTGACTGCTTAGTCCTCCTCCCTCCACTTTCAGATTTGCTTTTGGCATCTAATGTTCATTATTAGCAGGCCTACTTTTCTCTCCCTGGCCTCTCATCTGTCCCCCCAAAGATGCTAATTTGCCACTTACATGAACAAAAACCATATTTAGATTTGACTATAAACACGGGACAGATATAAGATCAGTTTTATGATTCCTCCTAAGAGTATAGTTTGCAGACCTCGGTGTGGTTTATTTCTTCTGCTAGAACCTTGTTATCTGGCTCCTCTGAGTCAGGAGGACCTATAGGCAGTTGATTGAAAAGAGATCTTGTGTGAGGTCGGGTTTCAGGGAAGGGAACTGATGGGAACTTTCTCTAAATGGTCTGAGCCTTGCAGGAAAAAGTTTTGGAACTACAAGATAAAAACCTTCCAAGAGGCAGATCCTGGGAAAAACCTGGTCTTCAGAGGTCAGAAGATTCCTGGGAGTAGGGAAGGGTATGAAAGTGTGCAGATGTCTCTGACCCCCTAAAAATCCAGAAGGAAGCTGAGTGGTTAGACTTGACCATCCATGCCCTGACCTGAGGGGACAGGTAGCCCTGAGAGCAAACATGTTTCCTCTGCTCTCCTCAAGGAACTGGAAGTCTCCTTTCTTAACAGAGCTCCCGTGGGTGAAATTCAGGATCCTCCTAGGGCTCTGGTTCTCAAGCTTGCCTTACCTGAGGAATTTACGTAAGAACTGATGCTGGATTACCTCCTCCAGGGTTTCTGATTTAATAGGTCCTGGGCAATAGGAATTTTAAACTGCCCAACACCCAGGTGAATCTAGTGTGGAGCCAGATTAGAGAACCAGCATTAGACTGGAGCCAACGAAGAGTGCAATCTACATAAGACCGGCAGGCAGAGAGAGGAAACATCAGAACAAATGTGAAGTAAAGCAGAAAAGAAAAAATACTACTTTTTAAAAGAAAACCATGATTGTGATGTTGTTTGTGTTGTCAACATGAGAACTGTTCAAACCTGTAGAGAATTTTTATAAGTTTATTTGAGCCGAAACTGATGACAATTGCCAGGAAGCAAGATCTCACATGCTCTGGAGAATGACAGTTTTGCAGTTTCTTTCATTTGCATTTGAAGTTACAGAGGGAACATAAGGAAAATTACATGAAGGTGGAAAGAAGCTAGGCTGGGACTGGATTACAGGAGAGTTAAGTTTATGTGCTCTCTCGGGGATGGTTATACCTTCAAGGGGTATTACTTCTTGGTATTTCACAGGTGTGTTAACCAAGATTCAAAGGAATAATGATAGACTGGCTTCAAACCTTTCACTAAAAAAGTTATAGGCCTGGGGCATGACTACCCACCATTAGAAATTATGATCAGATCACCCTGGGAGGTTACTTTTGGTCCCTGGACTTGTCAGATTTATTATAGATCCCTTTTTACCTGACAACAGTACTAGAAAACATGGAAAGAAGCCACCAAGTAGCCTGAGATTTTGAGGAACTACTAGCAGTTCTGTAGCAGATGGATCAGATAAGGAGAAAAATACATTCATGCTAACTAGCCTTTGACTCAATACATGGAATAGAAGGAATGAGTCTGCCTTAGAAAGTAACCCGTAAGTAGATGAATTTCACCCAAAGTGCTTTTGTTAATCCATAGCTTCAGAGTAGCAGGGTATCGGAGCATGGTGGGTGGGTGATGGAGTGGTGTATTGGGGGAGAAAAGAAGACCCTTGTGTTACTGGACACCTTGCGCTGTTCCAGAACAGCCAGTGGGGACCTACCACCTGCTGCCCGTAGGCAAAAACTCTGGAGACTGAGTCCAGTGGAAAGGAAAAGAAATCCTTTATTTAAAATATATACCGATTGAAATAATGGCAGGTTTCTGCCTAAAGCCCTTTCCTTTAAAATGTTTCAAAGAAAATCACCCTGCCACCCTCTGCCAGCTCAAGTTCAAGGTTGCACCAGGAACCTCTCCTCCCACCCAAAGTACTACTCTTCTCATCCATCTGAGTTTGTGCATCCAAGCATCCTGCTCACAGTACGCTGTCCTATTTCTCTGGCCATCTGCTAAGCCTTGTCCCGCAGGGAGGCTGGAGCAGGTAGAGCAGCAGTGACGGTTGGAGCTGGTGACCAGGGTCCCTGCTAGAGAAGCGTGTAGGTGGCAAGAGAGTGGCTGCATTAGTGGCTTCCTGGGAGTGGGCCACTGCGCTGGAGCTGCTGCTGATGGGCCCCCACTGGAGGAACCTGTGGGTGACAGGGAGGTGGGTGGCTACTACAGCGCTTCCCATGCACAGCTTCCTGCCTGGGAAAGAGGTGCGAGGCTTGTCCCCCGACTGTGAGGGAGCTGAGACCAACAGGCCCTGGCGGAGGCAGCTGCCATGGCTTCCCGTGTGGAAGAGGGACTCAGGACTTGCCCTCCAGCCACACTCCCAGAGCTCACCAGTCCCAGCCTCCTCCCCACCCTTCTTACGGGCCTGGTGCACTCTTGGCAGGCTCCCAAACATTCAGGGAAGGGTCCTGGGAATGTTCCTGGCCTGCTCGGGGCCCAGGAACTCTAGTCCCCAGCTGCCAGGAAGGATGGGAGAATCCAAGAGAGTGACGTTTTCATGCACTCTTCTTTTAAAGGCTCCCCCAAAGTGCCCCTCGTGCGGCCAAAATGCATCGACCTGGTTGCTAGGGTGACATATGCTGGTTCAGCAACTTCAGTGGGGCTGCCAGTCATGCAATGTCCGGGCTCCTTCCAACTCCTCCCCTGTTTCCAGGGTGGGGGTACTTCCTCTTCTAACCCCTACTGCCTCCCCCACCTCGTTACACTTGAACATATGTCAATGAATGTGTGACTCTTGCCTTTCTTACTGAGCATTGTTCAAAAAATAAGCGGGTATTTGCTGCACTGGTCTTTACTTGCTTTAATACTCAAATCTTGAACACCTAGAAGGAATTTATTTTTGCATGGGGCACTGTGAACTGAGGAGTGAATGTATACTCCATCATGTATTGTGTTTGAATGACATTATTTATTATCTAGAAAATGTTTGCTGTCCTCCTTGCTCTGTCTGGGCAGAGTTTACTTCCCTGCCCCTTCACTTAAGCTTGGTCTTTTGACTTGGTTTAGCCAATAGAACGTTAGTGCATGTTATGTGAGCAGAGATTTGAAATGGTCCATAAGCACTTCTGACTGCCACCATGAGGAAAACATGTCTTGGTGGCTCCAGTTCCTTGAGCCTGGTCCCATATTGAGACCAGTGGAACGCTGGTCTTGACCTGAAGGCTGTAGCAGAGCCATCCCAGCTGAAGACTAGTGAGTGTGAGGACAAATGCTTATTGCTGAGTGCCCTGTGATTCTGTCGTGGGCTGTGATATAGGAGTAGGTGAATGAGACAACTCATACAGGAAAAAACCCTGTTGTGTTATAGGTCTAAGACCTTTATGCTCATCAACTTTTCTAGAAAAATTTTCAACTTGAAAAAGTACTCTACCCACATGAAAAAAGAATCATAATAAGGACATAGAAGAGGAATGGAAGAAACAGTAGTGAATACTGAAGCTAGTAAAATTTATGATTAAAATTATTATTAAATTCTTAAAAGGCTGAATCTTAATGTAGTTGTTAGGAAAGGATTTTCAAAATTCAAGAGCTGTACTGTTGAAAGTATCAGGGACCTAACCTTAGTAAAATTCAGGAGACTGTCAGAGAAGGGAAATTAAAGCCTCATTTACAGCCCTATTTTATTAGGGGAAAGATCATATATAGTGTTAATTCTTTTAAAAAATTTTTTTATCTATTGATTTAAGAGAGAACCATCAATTTGCTGTTCCACTTATTTATGCATTCATTGGCTGATTCTTGTATGTGTCCTGACTGGATATTAAACCTGCAACCTTGGCACATCAGGACGATGCTCTAACCAACTGAGCTACCCGGCCAGGGCCTGTAATGTTAATTCGTTGTGGTGATAAGCAAATATAGGTGCAGATATGCTAAAGGTAACCACTATTAAGAAAAAAAGGCAATACTGAAAAAAGAGTATCTCTCTGGCACAGAGGGCAGGCTTGTTTTCTAGTGTGGTTAAAAATACATTGCCTTCCTCTGGGATAAAGTTTGGGTAGAAGCATGTGCTAGTAACCTCTAAAAACTTTGACATCTCTAAACTCCAGGAGTTTTCAGCTGTGGTCAAACCCCTGAGTGTATAAGCATCTCTTTGAGCCACCTTGTATCACCCCTATGGGACTTGGCAAGGAGAACCCATAGGAGTATGAAGCTAAAGCTGCCTTTTGTGTTATGAATAACAACATCCTTTATCTCTGACCCGGAGTCTCCTGTCTTGTGCCAGTATCTATAAAACAATGGTAGGCTAATTCGTTAGCTTGCAAACAGTTTAATCTCAGACTTTTCAAAGATAATTATGTTATACTGTTGGTTAAATATTTTTTTCATGTTACCCCTCGATAAAAGGTACAGCATACCGAGAATGAGTAGAGTTGTCATCAGACTTTTATGATACAGAACAACATAGCAACTGCATCTATAAAACTTAAACTTCTAGAAGGTTATTTTGTATTTTAAAGTCACAATTGATAGATTTTAACTTCTTTCAAAATTTAACAAGTGACATAGGCAAACAGATAACTTTAGGAAATTTGACTATCACTCTTTGAAAGCTTGAGTGAAGATATATTGAATATTTATGGATACACATATACAATATTTAAAAATTACAGAAATTAAGTACCTATGAAATAGTTAAAAATATTAAATATATGATTGTCTTCAATTGAAAGTTCAGTAAGCTTAAAGTTTAAAGATTAAAGAGTAAAAACAATTCAGCCTTTATTTGCTTGCCTAAATCCCTTCAAACTAGAAATTTGGGATAAAGTTTTAACCCTAACAAAAATTAAACATTTTTCTAAATATCTTTTGCAATCAAGGAGGATATTAACTGTGAAATTAACATTGCAGGATTGTTAATAGACATACTTTATGGCAGAGGTTATGGTAAATGTACAAACCATACTTGGCAGAAAATTCATAACCTTATGCTTTCATTAGGCAAAATGATCTGAAAATATATGAAGAAAGAATTCAGGTCTAGAAACCAGGGAGTCTTAACTAATTTTCTTTGGAAATGGTTCTGGTTCTTATTGCTAAATATGTCTGTGCTAACACGTTCCATTTTTAGAAAAGAAAAAAATATATAGCTTCTTAACTTTGAAAGAAGTAAATTGGCTTGAGATGGCTTTTGTCAGCTAGTAGGTTTTCAGAATGTGCATTTTTAAATTTTTATAGAAAGACTTGAATTAAATTTAGCAAATTAATTTCTTTAAAAACAACTTTCAATAGTTTAGACCTACTTTCAAAAATTAATACATATGACAATATCCAGTGCTTGAAATTTAAAATGAGATTGAGAAGTTATTTTCTTATTTTAAATTCTAAAATATTTACAAGACTTTAATTCAGGGTCTATGAACTGCATTGATTTTTCTGGCTGTTTGTGATTTTTTTATAGCCTGTTATTAGTAAAATTTTTGACTTATACAAAGTTTGCACAAAACAGAGCTAAACAGAAATAGGTTTATGACGTGTGTAGCATGCAGAACAAACAAGGTGAAAGAAAGTGTGAATGCCAAACATCAAGAGAGCAAAACCCATAAGATCTAGCTGTCATTACTTTAAAATGTAAAAGGTGACTTAAGGAAAGCTTTGCAAGAAAAGTGGGCTGAGAATTTCAAGCGCAGTTGCAGAAAAGTAGTTTGCTACAATAGAAAACGAGGTTAAAAAACTAGTATTTTGTATGCCAACCTTTCTTCTTCTGATATTAAGGTGTAATGCCAGAAAAGTACTTGTCCACTGTATAACATTTAGGATGTGTATAAACATATAAGCATAGTCGATAGGAATCTTACATTTCTCTCAGTAAGCCTTTCCAAATCTCTGGTCTGGATTCTGTTCCTCCCTTTTGTACTCAAGGCACCCTCTTTCTTCTTTCATGTTGTTTAATGTACAGTAATAAAGTTATCTATGCTTATCTTTTCCACTGGCACAGGTTGCATGGAAATTTAAATAATGTCTTAATTTTTATATTATCAGCAATTTAGTGCTGATACTTTAGTGCTGCCACTAATAGCACTCAGTAAGTGAACACTGGTTTTTGAATCAGTTATTAGGATTGATTTATTATAGAAGAGGAATTACATAAGTAGGAAAGAAAATCTTCAGGTCTGAGGCTCTACCAACTATTTCAGGCTCACCAAAAATGTTTGAAAGTTTCCACATCACCGTGTTCTTTCCAGCATTGAGCATTACAACTTTAGAAGTGTTGTTGATTTAAAAAAACTAAAATATTGTAGTTAATTTAATTTTAAAAATCTTATTGTTTAGTGTGCATTCTTATTACTAGAGCAGTCAGACAGTTAAAAGTATTACTGGTAACTCATGAATTGTTCATGTCTTCTCTCTCTTTTTATATTGAGATCTAGTCCTAATAAAGAGTTTTACTCACTTTGTGTGGTGCAATTTGCTTGCAGTTTGTTTGATTTTTAATTTTCCTTAGGGTCTGTGTGACATACAAAATTTTGTGTATTTAAAATTATTTTTTGCTTGGAAAATCTTTCCTTATCGAGAACCTATATTTTCATCTTAATTTTCTTATAGTATTACAAGGTTTAAGTATCTTGTATAAGTGTACAAGAGTGCATTGTACTTACTGGATTTGTATTAATTATGCACATGGATTTGTGAAGAACTGCCATCCAGCTTCCCACTCAGAAATATGGTATATTTCTCCAGTTAATTAAGCCTTGCTTTAAGTCTCTCAGTAAAGATATGTTTTCTTTGTGTAGACTTCTTGGAACCTTGTCTATTTTTCTTCATATTTTTGTTTGTGATTACTTTCGCAGTAGTTTTTTCTGTTACATTAAACAATTATTTTCACAATTCAGGAAAGCTGTTGATTTGGGGGATAAATTTAGCTTGTACCCATTGAATTTACTGAACTCCCTCATTTACCAGTAGCAACTCAATTAATTCAGGTTTCTTAGAAAGTAGTATCTAAATGTGAAGTGACATTCTTGTTTTTCTCTGGCTTTTAATGGAGTTGCCATCAATTTCTCACTCATTAAGAATGCTTTTTGTTGTTCTGAGATGTAGATTGTATTGTTTTTCCCAAGATTTACTAGGTCAGTTTTAAAAATCAGGAATCCATACTGAAATTGACAAATACATATTTAGTATATTTTAAGATCATTATATGGTGTCACAGAGTGTGACATATTATTGACTAATTGAACTCGTATCTTAAACAGTTGTTGAAGAAATATGACATAGTCTTGATGGATAATTATTTTCATATTGAAGTTGACTTATTTTCCCAAATATTTAATATCAATTATATTATTTCAGGAGTTGTTATGGACTACTCACACTCCACATGTGCCGGTTCCATTTTCATCTTTCTGGGGCTTCACATTGTCATCCTAACTGAATTCTAAACTGATTCTTTCTTTCTGAAATTCTGATTTTTTCTTTCTCTCCTCCATACCACGTGGGTCAGCTCATTACCATTTCCACCCCTAAATCAGTGGAATCCCCACCCCACCAGCCCTTTGCCCTACTAGTCCTCACTCTTCCTTACATGGTTTGTCAAATGGCCCCATAACTGGTCTTCCTATCTGCCTTTCTTCCATCCTTTCTCTATCAAACAGACTTTTTTTTCCCTGCAACACAAATCTGATCATGGCAGTTCAGTTTTTAAAGCCAGGCAGTGATGTCCCGTGGCCTTCACTGTGAAGCTGGAATGTTCAGCCGAGTCAGTTCTGGCTTTAACTACTTACCTTCAGGCCCCAAAGTTGCCCTTGTTCCAGTCTCACTGACTCACTTAACCTTACAGAATCATGATATGAGGTTCTCACAACCTGGAGTGATCTACCACCACCACCTCGCTTGCCGGGCAACTCCTGCAGCTTCCCTCATGGGCTCAGGGTTCGGTTTGTCTGGGAAGCATTTTACAGTACGTTGGCTGTGCACACTAGAGTTGGCATCTTTCCCTGCTACTTTCATTATATCCTTCACATTTGCATTCTACTTATTGCACAGTATTTTAATTAATTTTCTTACCTCTTTCTCCATTGGGAACTTCTTGAAAGCAAGAATGGTATGCCTCATTCATCGTATTCATTGTGTCTCCAATAACTATCAGGTGAGTGGCGGAGTGGATGGGCAGACTACCTATAGCCTGTGTTAGAGTACACTCGGGTGTCAAACTCATTTTCGCTGGGGGGCTGCATCAACCTTGCGGTTGCCTTCAAAGGGCCGAAATAATTTTAGGACTGTACAAATGTAATTACACCTTAACTGTTAAGGAGTTGAAATTCCTTAACTCCTTTGAGGCACTTCAGAGGTGGCCCTTTGAAGGCAACCGCAAGGCTGATGTGGCCCCCGGTGAAAATGAGTTTGACACCCCTGACCTATAGCCTGCATTAGAGTAGACCTTGGTCTTTTCTTCTTCTTCATCACTACCGGATTGTTTTTTTCTAAAAGATAAATCTGACCTTCTTACAATTGCATTGTAAATCCTTTAATGACTCTCAACACCCACAAGATAAAGTACTGGAAGCAGTGTTTCTCCAGACTTGAACAGGACAGGCTGTGGCTCTTGAATCCTGCTGAAGTTTAGGATCTCATGGGAAGCTTTGAAAAATTATTAGATTTTCAAAGGTAGGCCCTGCCCAGACCAATTACATTAACCCCAGCTGTTGGTCTCAGCCTGAGTATTTGCCCCAACTCCCTCGATTCTAATGTGCAGCAAGATAAAATTTTTACTGCCTACAATCTCAGAAATTGCAACAGCCTCCCGTCAAGTCCCTCAGTCTGTCTGGAAGAGCCTGAGTTAAAGGCTGATGGAGCCTGAGAGTTCTCCCTGGTTCTGTTTTCCTTTTGTCTGCTGAGACCTGCTTTGTTATTCTGACACTGGCTCCTCAAGGCCCCGGTGCCCTGCTGTCTGTACTCGTGTGCCCTGCAGCAACCAACATTGCAGCTGCTACTGCCAGCGTGACAGCGTTGTATCCAGGACTGTCCCATGGGCACCATGGTATAAGCTGTGGACACCCTCGTGTCCTCAGTATGCGGAAGCTGGGCCATGTTCTTTACAGCTCTCCAGGTTTTTCATTTCTGCATTTGGGTCCTGGGTTGAAGAAAGAACAGTGCCTTTCTTTTTGAGTAAGTGGGCACTGAACAAATTAAGCTACCTTACACCTAATGTGTACTGAGTTTGGGGAGTGGGTATCATAGCTCAGGCTGCTATAACAAGCTACTGTAAAGTGGGTGGCTTAAACAACAAACATTTATTTGTCACAGTTCTGGAGGCCTGGGAAGTCGTAAATCAAAGGACAGGCAGGTACAAGTCTTGTTGAGAGTGTTCCTGGTTCATAAACAGCTGTCTTCTGTGTCCTTTTTTTCCTTTCATCCTTACCTGAGGATGGGCTCACTAATTTCAGAGACAGGAGGAGGGAGAGAGAGAGGGGAAGGAAAGGAAGGGGGTAAGAGAGAGAGATGGAAAAACATCCATGTGAGAGAGAAACACGGATCAGTTTCCTCTCGCACATGCCTGGACCATGGAGTGAACCTACAACCCAGGCATGTGCCCTGACTGGCAATTGAACATTTGACCCTTCAGTTTACAGGACGACACTCCAACCAGCTGAACCACACTGGCCACGTGGCAGAGAGAGAGAGTCCTTGTCTTTCTCCTATTTTTATAAGGACACTGATCCCGTCATCAGATTAGCTCTCTTCTCCTAATCTAACCCTAAGTACCTCCTCAAAGCCACACCTTGAAATACCATCACGTTGTGAAGTAGGGCTTTGACAGGCCAATTTTTGAGGGGACATGGACATTCAGCCCATGGCAGAGCACCTGTGGCTTTACGTGTGTAGATTCACCTGTGAGGAAGTTATTATCACTTGGCAATATGGTCCGCCTGACTTGCTTTAGGGTGAGCTTTTTAAACTCTTAATTTAGGGGACCTTCTTAGTCCCTTGTGTTTAAAATTTATTTCTTTAATAATAATAATGTTTTCCTTTCCCACTTATTAAATTGATTTCACAAGCTGCAGGACATAAGGTGGGGTGGAGATGGGGTAGGGAAAAAAAATGGAAGAAACGAGCATTTGTTTGTATGGCTGGTGCTGTGACTAGACTTTGCACAAATCGCACTGTCACTCATTGAGGCACAGTGTCCCGAGGGTTGAGTTCTACCAACAGCCTCGGGTTTCAGTTCTTGTCCCATCAATCATAGCCTGTGTCCTTGAGCAGTCCCTGAACCCGTCTGTCTTGGTTTTCCTGTTTGTTAAGCAGATATTAGTTCCCATCTCATGGGTGTTTGTGTGGATTAAGCGAGTTAATTATGTAAAGTGCTTAAATTACTATATACCTGACACATAGAAGTGCTCAATAAATGTTCACTGTAATTATAATTATGAAAATTATAATAATTTAACCCTTACAGAAGCCATTTGAGATTTCTATTACTTTCTTCATAGAGGAGGAAAAAATAGACTCAGAGACATTAGTTCCCTTGTCTGAGGTCACCCAGTAAACAACTGGCAGATTCAGACCCAGCTCTCTCATGCTGATGCCTACACCTTTTTTATACCATATTTTTCCTAAAAAAGGGATGAAGGTGTTTAAACCACTAATAAATATGTCAGAGTCTATAATTAGGAAGTTTTCAGTTTTTATTTGATCTGAGAACAATTGAGAATACTGACTTTTGGCAAATAGATTAATGGTGTTTCCAGAAAATGATGTTCCATTATGATTTAAAGGAGGAAGAGGCTCTACTTGTAGGGTAAAAAATTGGCACTGTGAGGATGAATTTTTGAATGAACAGAAAGGGATGGAGTCAAGGAACAGCACAGATATTGTCAATGAATCCTGAGAATTATGCCGTTGCAAGCTGTGAATGCAAGTGCTACCTTTTCAAGGTGTAGTTGGCTCCGCCGTTAGTAATGTGGAGTGCACAGAAATGCTGCCAAGGCTGCATCCAAAAGGAGAGATTGATAGTTGGACTCTAATTTTTAGCAATGAATTTTAAAACCGTGTGTTGGTAGAAGAAGCTAAGTGCCCTCTTATTCAGTAATCATAAAATTAAGCTGAATTGTCTTGAGACCAGTGCTAATAAAAAAGCAGAGAGTCCCATTAGTTGCAGTCATCTCACTCAATTTCTTGGTTCTCTAAAGCTGTAGTGGTATGTGTCCCACCTCGCACATAGACATGATTTGACAGTGCAGTTGGAATGGCAGCCTTGCCGTGATCGGAGGACAAATACTTTTGGCAGCTGTGACGTTTTTTGATAGTGGCACTTAGCAGCACATGCAGTCTTTCAGATTATCTACATTTTCTATCATAAGCTCTGTGCTTTGTAATTTGGTTGTCACTCCTCATTTGGGTTTTTTCTTTAGAATAAAATATATCTTCTGTGCTGTCTTGTGACTTTATGTGCATGAGACCTTTGAGCTACTCTGCACACAAAAGGAAAAATATTGTGTGTAAGTCTAAACATATGGCTTCCAAAGGAACTGTTACTTATAAAATTACCACAATATGATTTTCTTCACATCTAAGCAGAAACTTTAAGAATAGCGTACATTTTATTTCATTATGGAGCATTGAAACCATTATTTTATGTCTCCTTCAAGGCATTTTATTTTCAATCTTTAAAACAAATCACAGTCTTCCATGACTGATTTTGTTTTGAAGATCACTCCTGAATGACCAGTGGGTGAGGTAATGACACATTTCTAAAATCTTCTCAGGTTTCTCTTTTACCTGACCCAAAGATTAAGTTGTTTGTTTTTTTGCCTCCTTCAGTTTAAAAAATGTTTTAGAATTTTGGAACAAAGTAGGAATATTTTAAAAATTCCTGTCTTTTTTATAGATGACATCATGGCATATATTTCTGATATGGGTAACTAAATCTTCATGTTACTTTCACCCTCACAGCTCCAGCAATTGAGAGGAGTAACTAGGAAATGAAGGTCATAACCCTGGATTTTAGCTTGCGAACATCAACTGTTTTTCTATGATTGACATGCCTAGTGCTTGTGTCACTCCGCCAAGACAGCGATTACAGACACTTGGAGGTGCTTGCTGTAAGCCCTCCTTTACTGAGGGACAAGTTTGGCTTTAATTATCACATTTCCATTTGTTACTTTGGGATTGACAACTAGCTGCAGACTACCATAAAAGCTGTATGTAAGACCAGAAACTCATTTTAGCCACAACTGTCACCTGATCGTTAGTTATTTTTCTAGAGTTGTGAACAAAAAGAAATGCAAGCTTATTGTCTCCACAGTGAAATAACAGATGAGAGTCAGCAGATCACAGTAAGGATATGAATTCTTGAAATTTAATTTTTCAATATAGATTGCCTAAGTTTTATTATTAAATACTTTCTCCACCCTTTTAAACTACAATCTCATGAATAGACTAAAAGTCTGGGAGTTCTTCCAATCAGTGATAGCTGCTTTTATCATATTTTCCTGAAGGTACTTAGAGTTAGATTATATGGAAGGTCAGTGTGTCAGAACTATAGTTACTAAAATTTTTTATACACTGTGGTCATGAGGTAAGGCAAAGGGAATGAGAAAAAGGCACGGTGGGTGTGCCAGCTGTGTAGAATTAAAGCCTTTGTTGGTCTAACTGCGTGTTTTTGAATGTCTCTCCCAACTATTGACTTTTCTTGTAGGAATAATCATACAGTAATTCCTCTCCAGCTGGGAAGCTTAACTCTCCTGAAAAGCACTGTGGTTGGCACAACCACGGTCTCTGAGGAAATAAGGGGTTAGGGTAGCATAATGTTTAAAAGCAGAGACTTCCGAATCCAGGGACCTACGTTGGGAATCCCAGCTCTATCATTTATCAGAATGGACAGTGTCCTTAACTTCTGGGTCCATGTTTCCCCCTGTAAAATGAGGCTAATAACATTTTCCTCACAGAGATGTGAGAAATAGATGAGAAAAATTTTAGTGTGTAAAATCTAGGAAGCATTCAGTAAATGAGGATCTCTTCACTAACTAGGAAAAAAATTTAAATGACATGAATATTTTAAAGTTTATTAAATTTTCCAAATGCCTGCTTGAAAACAATCTACATTTGAAAGCCCTGAAAACCTGCTTTGGTAGGCAGTTTTCTCCTGATTTTTTTTTATGTTATCTAGGGATTAATGACTTTTTATCTTAAGCAGTTAAAAACATTTTTCTTTTATATTAGGCTTTTGTATTTTATATATCTTAGTTCATTTCATTCTTATGTCAGTCCTGTGAAGTCGGAACACTTATCCCTGCTTTACAGGTAAGAGACGGGAGTAAGAAACGGCTGTAGAGAGTATGAGAATGAGTTACTTTCCCAGTAACTAGTGAATAGGAGAGCTGGGATTTAACTTCGGCTCTGTCATTCCTTATCCTGTTAGCTCTGATATCATCGTCTGCTGACGTACATTCTCTCACATTTCTGTGCTCCACAGTCTCTTAAAAAGCTTTTGAATAGCCCTGACGCATTTGAGATTTATTGTCTCTTGCACTGGCATGCACCCTGGCTAACACCTTTTCTTAGGTGTTAGCAAGATGGCTTTTCAAAATGATCTTCATGTTGAGGGCCATGTTTTTCTTAGCTGACTGTATTGAAAGGTAAGGGAAGGAACAGGTTTTGTTTCCCCGCTCCATAGTTCATCACATGGTTTTTAGGACATGTAACAGTTATTATTGTGTTTGAGGAGAGTAAACTAAATGATATATTGGTTGAGTGGTCACAGATATAAAAATATTCTTAAATCAATATAAAATATTTCTAAATTACAGTTGGCTAACAATCATTCTGTATTACATTTATATGCCAGTGGTTCAAATAATTCAAGAACCTTCTATACTTGTTTACTGGCCTTCACAAAAGAGAAAAGAAGAGCCCAGAAATAGTCACACCTGGGATTTGCGTGCTAACTTCACAGCCCGCCAGCAGTGTGTGACCATGAAAACGTCACCTAAGTGGAGTATGTCTTCTCAACTGTAAATTAGAGATAAGAAAAATTACCACATAGGTTTGTTTTGATGATCAAATAGATTTTACATTTCAACTAGCACAGCACTTATGAGGCTCTCAATTATTGGTAGCTGCTATTTCAACTTACAATTTTTATTGTTATTTAACACATTTCTCTACATAGAGGACATGTCATTTCCTAACAGCATACACTTTAATCATAGAAATATTACACACAGCTTTATTTTAATAGATATAGTATTAATACTGTTAGTGAAGTGGGTGCTGCTGGAGTTTCTGGAGCTGAGAAAGAGTTGATGCCACAGTGCTTCTGGTGTAGAGTCAGGGCCACTAGTGGTTCATGAGTTCCCAGCTGCTTTTGCCGTCTCCCAGTGGCTAACGGGCCAGTCAGTCATCAAATATGTATATTTAGATTCTTACCATGTCCTGGGCACTCTTCTGGGTGCTGGTCATCTACCTTGAGCTTCCAGGGTTTGTTTATTAATTTATCAAGATTTTTTACATGGGTCAGAAATAAGCAGAATATGGTAACCAAAATTCTCTGTGGCCATTTTAATCTGTTGTCTTTAAGAAGGAGGGAGAATTACATATACATTAGACTGGGATTTAAAAATTCTTGACTTAGAGATATTGAGACCCTTTTTGACGTAATTGTAAGTTGAGCCCTGACTTTTCACTAGAGTAAAATCTAATTGTGAGCCTTCAAAGTTTTGATCTAACATGCCATAACATGTACAGTACAGTTGGTATAATCTCTCACAGGTTAGGTGAGCCTCTGCATTTGGATTAAATTCAGGAGGGAAAGAGTTGGGGAGTGGCTCTGTGTATGTCTGGGAGCCAGTATCTGCGCCAGACTGAGTTGCGGTAGGAGGTACAGAAGCAGAGAAGTCAGGTAGGAGGACTTTGGGGCTGCAAGTGTTGCTTTCAGTTTAATAGACTTCACATTTCGTAGGTGGGGAAAATGAGGCTAAGAGAAGACAAAAGGTTGTGTAAACTAACCAGTTGGTGGCACGCCTGCCTTGAATGCATCTAATACATTCGCTTGCTTGGGCCTTGGTTTTTTGTTTGGCTGTTCTCTCCCTGGTATAGTATTCCCTCTGATACTTGCACGACTTACTCTTTCACTTAGATTTCTAGTCTTAATCCTTAGAGAGTTCTCCCTGTCACCATTCTGTCTAAGATAGCACTCTTTCCTTTATCCTCCTTTATTTTATTTATAATATTCTGCACCACCTGTATTGTGTTCCATGTATATTAAAATATATGTGTGTGTTTGTTTCTGTGTTTGTCTCTTCATGAAGAATGTAAGTGCCATAAAGGCAGACTCTTTATTCCCTTTATGGTTTTATTCTCAATGCCTAGAAAATGTCTGGTACCTAGTAGGTGCTGGATAAATATTACTGAACTTAATGAACAAGTTATTTGTTAATTATCAGATGTTTGTGTCTGTGATTACCAAGTATTATGCTGGTTGCCAAGAATACAGTTATAAATAGGAAACAGTCACTCCTGTCAAGATCTCATTTTCTAGAGGAAGAATGACAAACTAGGGAAGTTTGTTTTATATTCTATGATAGAGATTTAATAAGGTGATATGGGAACACATAGGCTAGAAGAGTCTCTAGCCTTAGGGGTCAGAGAAGGTATCCTGGAGAACTGGATATCTGAGTTGAGTTTTAGAAGGAGCTGAGAAGCAGCAGCTTGAGGGAAGCAAAAGTGGGGGATGGTTGGGCAGGGGAGACCTACCAGGTGGAGGGAACTCTCAGTAGAAGGGCTTGGAGAAGCAGGGCAGAGCTTGTTTGGAGTGACATGCTTGAATGAGTAGGCCTTAAAGTTTTTATCCAAGTTGAATGTATACATTTTTAGAAATAGTGATGAAATAACCAAATATATACTTATTTACTTAGCTACCCTAAATCCTCTACCATATAAAGTAATATAGAGAAAATACTGCTTTTTCTGCTTTAATAATTTTGAAACACCTTAAACTCTTAATGTGTATCTTCCATGTCAATATTATCATGAATAAAATGGCTTTGAGATTATCTAATGGCTTTGAGATTAACTTGGGGGGACACTGATTTATTCATTAATAAGCATTATAGAGCAACTCCTTTATGCCAGTCACACTGAATAAAAACCCTTATGCTCAAGGATGGAGTTTATGTTTTGAATATATGTGATACAGTGCTTTTTGGATATGGATATGTTACTTACAATGTTATCTCCACATATATCTGTCTGCAAACATTAAGGAAATCATTTTTGCTCTTCCCTGTTTCGTTTTAGCTGTTCTTTACTGATTTCCTGTCATCCTGGTTTAGGATTCAGTGCTGTTATCCCACTCTGCTCTTTGCTCCCCATCCCTCCTGTTATTACTCCCATAGAGTTGTATTAATTTTTTCTCATATCACTATTCGTTATATAGTCTTATGAATATGCAAATATTATTCTCAACTGGGGATTGGTGATGCGGCATGATTGCATTTTCTTTTTCCTGAAGCGTATGATGACTTGTTTATCCCTTTGTTTAGTTTTCACTGTACCAATTGCAAAATTTTCTACACTCAAAAAGCCTCTCCATACAGCTGTCCACAAAGGTTGGCCATGTTCAGGAACACAACTTTTCTGACTGTGTGTGTGTGTGTGCGCGTGTGTGTGTGTGGTTTCATCTCTCTGGAGACCTCCATCTGCTATCCATCTGATTGCTCTGCAGGCTGCCCTCTCGGTCTTCCCAAAACTCCCCTTTACTCTATTGTCCTGGGTATCCCTTTGTCTTTTCTAGGTCATTTTCCCTGTTACCTAGATTCACCATCCTCCTCCTTGACTTTTTCCTTGTTTTGGTGGAACACATTCTCTAATAAAATAAAAACAACAGCCCTGGCTGGTGTAGCTCAGTGGATTGAGCGCGGGCTGCGAACCAGGCATCGCAGGTTCGATTCCCAGTCAGGGCACATGCCTAGGTTGCAGGCCATGTCTCCCAGCAACCACACATTGATGTTTCTCTCTCTCTCTGTCTCTCGCCCTCCCTTCCCTCTCTAAAAATAAATAAATAAAATCTTTAAAAAAAATAATAATAAAAAATAAAAACAACAGCTACTATTACCACTATTACTGCTGCTGCTGCTGCTGCTGCTTCAGGCTAAAAAGAAGATATGACAGCCTTCTATGATATCATACCATAGTGTCATAAGGGCACTATGATGACAGCCCTTAACAAACATGCTTTTTGAGTCCCATGGCTCC
The DNA here is from genome assembly GCA_004024845.1 of Tonatia bakeri. Classification (NCBI taxonomy): domain Eukaryota; kingdom Metazoa; phylum Chordata; class Mammalia; order Chiroptera; family Phyllostomidae; genus Tonatia; species Tonatia bakeri. The sequence goes on along the minus strand of PVIA01004838.1, from coordinate 76,386 downwards.
AGTCCGAACAGGATTGCCCCTCTGGCCCGGCACATACCTCTCATCCTGAGCTCTCTGTTATCATTTGGGAAATTCCCTTCCCCTTGCTTCTAGGTTGAAGCTTCTGTTTTCTGTACCTTCATCCTTCTGTTTTTTTGGTAGGGTATTTCATTTTGAAGAAGAACATCCTTCAACAATACCCTGAGAGGTGGTGGTTCATGTGAGGAATATTTTCTAAATTCTTGAGTTTTGAAAACTCTCTCTCTACTCACCCATTCAGTTGATACTTTGGTAAAAGAATTTTAAGTTTTTAGAGCCTCTGCTCTATTGTCTTAGTTTCTGGTAGAGTGTGAAGCCGTTCTTATTCCTTCTCTCTTTATTACAGTGATGTGCTTTGATTCATGTTAATTTTACCCTCTGTGCTGAGAACTCAGCCTTCTTAATCTGGAAATTCAAGTGCTTCCTTCCTGGGAGATTTTCTTGAATTATTGTTGATTTGCTTTTCAGCTTTCTCTGTTCATTCTCTGGATTTCCAATTAGCTTGGTATTGGACTGGTATTGGCTAGTCATAGCTAGTCCTCTAATTGATTTATCTTTTCCTTTCTTTGTGTCCACATCACTTTCTTTCCGTCTACCTTCTGAGGGATTTCTTGAGCTTTCTATCTTAAAACCCCTCGTGGAGTACATTTCTATCTTATTTTTAGTTTTGAAGAATATTTTTATTCTCTGAATATTTTTATATCTCTATATTCTTATTTCATGTTATATCTTTTATATTTCAGCTACATTAAGGATAGGTTTGTTGCTGCTTTTCTGCATAGTCTGTTGCTTCCAAGTTGCCTTTTTTTTATTTATTTTGATTTTTCTTTTATATTAGAGGCTTTCCTCACTCTTTGACAGTTCTTATTTGAATATATTTATATATAACTATATATTATCTAAATATATTGTCAGGGCCCAGGGTGAGCTGCCCCCAGATAACCCATAAAATTACTTGACAAGCAGTTAGTTCAAGAAGAGTATATGGGCAATCCCTTGTCTCCTTTATTGCAGGAAATAAATCTTCCTGGTGAAAGGTGCCCTCCTTGCTCTAGGAGAAGCTATGAGACACACCCTTATAGCTAAAGTTAAGAAATCCAGGGCTGAAAAGCTTGCATAAACAAACCCTATTAGTCCTTTACTAATTTACTACCTGAGCCCAAATTTTGTTCAGAGTCCTCACTAATAAGTATCCCTAATTAAAGTGCATTTGCCCTTTCATTTCTTCACAAATTTATTGTTTCTTTTTCTACAAAGTACAAAAAGCTGGCCAGTTCATTTCAGGAGCATCATCTATGATCTCTTGTGTGCTCATATTAAATTGTTTTTTCAACACTTAATGTGATCTTGTGTCAGTTTTATTATTAGTCCAGCCGTAAGAGCTCAGGATGGTAGAGGGGAGGATTTTCTCCTTCCTGGCAATATATTTATATACAAATATTCACAACTGAGGATTGTTGTACAATACTATATTTCCTTCCTTTTTTCTGTTTTTTCTAAATCAAATGATTTGTTTGCTTAATTACACAGTGCTTAATAATAAATTTTACATACACAGCTGATAAGATAATCATACAACTTGCCTATTGATTATAATATATATGAGGTCTGTCTAGAAAAAGTCCAGTCCTTGTTAATATAATGAAAATGGTTTGTACAATGTTGATGTAACTTGGCAGCCAAGGAGAGTGGACTGGAATATGTATGCATGAACAATGATGACTTCACTGTACTAGCCAGTGGAGGTGGTAGACACTGTTGAGTGAGCATGTGTGCTATGTGTCCGTTCCATTCAAAATGTCTGAGTGAATAGGTATTCCTTATATATATACACACCACTGTATATACCTACATACACATATTGATTCCATTATATTCTCTAAGTTATTCACATAACCTATTTGCCTGTTTACATATGATTGTTATATATACTCACATATGAGGCCTGTCCAGAGGTATCCAGCCATGTAATATGAAAAATAGAGACATTTATTAAACAAGATACAAGAAACATTATATATGGACAATGACACTTCAGTCTCCTTCAAAGTAGGTATCTTGAGACCTTACACAGTTCTCCCAGATGCCATCAACTGCCCTGTCTTATTTTCCTGAATCTCACTGTTGGTCTGAAATCTCTTTTTTTTTTTTTTTTTTAAAGTTATGATAGTTTTAGGAAAAGCCAGAAGTCTCAGGGCACCAAATCTAGGCTGTAGGGGGGCTGAGTCACCTAGGTGATTTTTGATGTTTTGCCAAAACACTGTCCAAGGTGTGATGCATGAGCGAGTGTGTTGTGAAGAATCTGCCAGTCACCAGTTGCCCATAGCTGCGCCCTTCTGAATCATCCAAATAGTTTTCGCAGAAGAATGTTGAAGCTTAACGCAAAATTTGATGCATGCTTGTTGCTGTACTTAGTTATTTTAAATTTGATGGTGACCCAGTACACACGCTCACTCAATGGCATCTACTTCGCCCACTGACTAGTACAGTGAAGTTGTCATTGTTCACATGTATGCATTCCAGTTCACTCCTCTTGGCTACAAGGTTACATCAATATCTCACAAACCATTCTCGTTATATTAACAATGGCTGGACTTTTTCTGGACAGACCTTGTATATACACATGCACGAATCAAACTTGGGACTGAAATTCTGAATTAGTTTGATATTTATATGAACAGTAGTTATCTTGTTATATATGATCACTTAAGGAAGTCTTATTTAAATGAGTTTGATTTTTCCTCAGCTACTGGCTATAAATGTTTCCATGTACTTTGAATAGAATTAGACAAAGTAATATTAAAATCAAATTATAAACATAAGTAGTTTTCTTTAGAAATGGTGACAATTGGATTAATAGCAGAGGTCCAGGCAGGAAGGAATTCTGCATTTCTACAAACTCATTTCTGAATGACACTCAGTTAATGCATTAAAATTATTAAGTTCTTCTATAAGTCAGTTCAGTGACTGTGTAGTCTAATGAAATTAAGCTTTTCTACAGAATTTTCAGAAGTATCAAAAGCCTTTTTCTAATGAAACCCCAAATGATTTCTGAGAATTCAGAAAACTACCCCTATTCCTTTATTTACCATGTGATTTGCATAATGAATGTACCAAGCTAGTATTTTTTTTCTCTTGGTACTTTAAAAAAATTAGAAATATAACTGTATTAAAGTGGTTTTTCAATTTCTTCTCTGACCTTTGCATTTCAATCTATCTTTTATCTGTGTCTTTAATAAAATTACAGTCAGGGCCATAATTTTATTACATCACTGGATCCTCCTTTTCAGATAGTAACTAAACCCAAATAAGAAAAGCTCTACATTGCTGTTGGTGATGCTTTCTAAGATTATAGACTGTGGTAATCCATTTAGTGGGAATATAGTGATTTTTTTTTCTTTTTCAACTCACTGACTGTGGTTTCCTGCTCTGAAACAACTGGATTCCTTGGCCTCTTTTTTCCTTTAAAGTCTTTAGGCTTTTTTTTTTCCCCCCTGAAATGAGAAAGTCCTTAGACACTATTTTTAGTCTGTGCTAAGAAAAATTTTCCCTTCTAAACAAATGTACTCGTTAAGTGTATTAACTTTAGTGATCATTTTTTTCTTGGTGATTCCCCATCCCCTGAACTATGTTGATAAAAATTGGTTTAAGAAACACTGATGATTTGCAGCTATCACTTTGCTTTTTAGTCCCAAAGGTTTCCATGGTAGAAAACAAAATTAATTGAATGAACTCAGTTCTTTCTAAATTTGAAAGGTGGCTTAGCATCAGCTCTGAAGACTTCTTAGGGAAAGGTCGGTAAACACATGTAAATCACATCTTCCTTTGGATTCAACAAGCTTTTGCCCCATGTCCCCTGTTGTCTGATTTCATATACTCTTTTAAGCGTGATAAAGATGACTTGATATGATATGACTGTATAAAAACTGGCAACAACTTAGTATATTTTGAGTAGGAAATTCTTTCAAGAGGTATAGGCACTGTATTTTATCTTGTCTATACCTAAATCAGGCTCTCAACTTCAGCATTTGGGATATACTACAAAAATACTATTTTATAAAATGTTTGTGCTTTTCATTATAAGTTGCAAGATTGCATTTGCTCTGATTCACCTTGGTGGTCATTAGAATGCACATGAAAATATTTGTAAGAATCCTAGTGTGAATGATTACAAAATTTTTTTTTTTTGTATTTTACTTTATCATCTAAAAAATTTGCTTTATTTACAGCCCGATCCTTTATTTCTTCTGCTGAGGATGGGTACATAACTCTAGAAGGAGTGAGAAATTTATTTATTGGAGAATCTTCAGACAATTAAAAATGAATGAAACCTGATAGTTTTCAACTAGAAGGAACTCCTAATTTCATGGGCACAGCAATGTAATACATGTATGTAGATAACTGAAACTATAATCCAAGACCTAAAAATTACAAGGAAATTATTAACAAAGAAAAAAGGAAAGCAAACTTAACTTTCTGGGTTTCCATTTGCTTCTAATGATAGATTTGATGATTCTTTATTAGGTAAATATTAGGTTCTGAATGTCATTTTGTCAAATGATGGTTTTTGAAATTTAAATTTAGCATTTTAATAGGAAAATAGAATTATTTTGGGAAATTGTATCTATACTTGTGTGGTTATCTCATGCTTCTGCTGATCTTAATTTTTTCTCTCTGAACTATGTGAATATACTCAGGACATGACCAGGGTACCAGGATCTGGCCTACATGAGCTTTTCATAACTTTGCTTTTATTTTAAAATGGATCCTGTTTTGCATAAGCATCGAGTAACCTTTGTGGGTATTTTTTTCCTTAAAGTAATAAAATTATATTTCCTTATTACTCCTAATCTACACATATGTAATAGTTGCTTATTGGTTTTTAAAATATTCATCTAGAGATCAAATGTCCAAACAACTGTTACTATAAGAGGGTTGTTCAATACTTTTTTTGAATTTCAGCTAATGTTTCAGGACATGTACTTCGGGAATGCCTAATATTGTAACATAGATTACTACAAAGCATGTAGACCAGAAACCAAAATTCTGAGCTTAGTCAAGTGAACCTTAGTCAAGGACATTACCATCCCCTTCCTGTATTGCCACATAGAGGTCAGTGATGCTACATTTATTGCAGTACAGGGCACTTGGGAATACTTTTCAAACTTATGTTAACAGAAGTTAATAGCTGCTCTTTGGCCATGTTTCAGATATTTTCCACCTATGTGCTGGAACACATTGCAAATGGTCATAAATATAATAAATGGCTGCCTTGCAGCACTAGGATGTACAGTTGGCATTAATGCAGCACAGAATATGCCCTGCTGGAGCAGTGTGCTATGGCGGTGCTGTCTATAAGGCACTGTGGGCTAGAAAGTGGAGCAGATTGGGCCACCTGTGTGGGATTTGAGGAAGGAACTTGTGACTTACACAATATATGATTTTGATGTGGAAATGCATCAAAGTATTTGGAAATTCAGTTATATTAAGGGTACAATTATTCTTTAATGTTTCCCCTTTTATTAATGAATGTTGTACATATGTTGTTTTCGTAATACAAATGAATTTCCAATCAAATTGAACTTTCTCACATCAAGAATTTTAAAATAATGACTTTATTCCGTTAGCATACTTAGGTGTTGCTCTAACTGTTAAGATTCAAATGATAACACCAACTACTTGTACAGGGCTTATTTTTAACCTCACTTTTCTGACATTAAATTTTTGTTTTGATTTCATAAGCTTTATTTTAGGCCCAGTAGTTTGGTGGTTAATATACAATTATGCATCCCTTGTAATTTTCAGTTAGTTCATTCTGGTGTTGTAGTGTCAGTTAAGTTAGCCACCTTTTGAAATCAGTTACTATCCAACAATAGATCTTCAAGGTGAAAGCGAAGTTCTGACAATTTTCACAAATAAATAAATCACCTTTATCTCATAAACTCTTTATTAAACTTTTCTGTACCATCAATATTCTGTAGTAGGAAAGAAGAAGAAATTGGTGCCCTGATCCTCCTTGTTTACATGAAGCTGAAAACAGAATGGAGAACAGCAGCTTTGATTATATTATATTCATTATTTTGTTGACATAATCTCATGTGGAATCCAGGGAAACTTCTATAAGAAGGCTTCTTTGGGACTTGCAGTCAAGATAGCAGCATAAGTAAACACGGCTTGCCTCCTCACACAACCACATCAAAATTACAACTAAATTAAAAAACAACCATCACATAGAACTGGCATAAATCAAGTTGAATTAAAGTCTGATAACTACGGAATTAAAGATCCACATCTATCCAGACTGGTAGGAGGGATGGAAACACCAAATGGACTGGCCACATACACTTCTGGTGGATAAAAATTTGCCAGGGATATCTCAGGAGTGAGGAATATCAGCCCTACACCAGGTACCCCAGCCCAGGGTACCAGTGCCAGAAGATAAGTCCCTATAACTTCTGGCTGCAAAATCCAGCAGGGATTGATTTGGTAGAAGAAACTTCTGGACTCCTAAGCATTTCCTCTTAAAGAACCCACACATTGACTCACCTACTCAGACTCACTCCCTCTGAGCTCCAGCAGTGGAGGAGCAGTTTGAAAGGCACCAGTGCTATACAGGGAGAAAATGAAGTGTCTGACATCAAGGCAGGATCTGGGGGGCAGCTTTCTCCCAGACAGAAAGGCAGGCAGAGCCATAGAGCCAGCAGGCAGGTGCCTTATCTGAGACTCCATCAACATGGCTGACACTGTTGCCCCACCCTGGAGACCTCCCGAGGTTCCTTCCCACCCAAGTTACAGCTGTTAACAATAGCTTTTCCAAATGAACCCTTTCAAACAGGCAACAGCTGGCCTCAGTGAGCCCTCAGCCCCCTTATCCTTTGGTAATTAGCTCCAGGCAAAACACTAGGAGCAGCCAGCCTAGATTTACAGATTGGCTTCACTTGGGAATCTCCAAGCCCAGCACAAGTGGTAGCAGTCTCAGATTGCTTTATAGGTCATGGAGGGTGGCTTCAGGCCAAACACAGGTGGGGGTTGACCTTGGTCTGCACCCCAAGGTGCACCCCTTGGTCTGAACCCTAGGACCTATGCATTCAGTGGATAGCTACAGACTACATCGAACCACCACCACCCTGTTCCTGCATTGCTCATCCTCCATGGAGGGCAGAGGTTGGTGGTAAGTGGTCATAGCTAATTCTTGCAACTGTCTGACCTAGGTAAATCCCTCCGATTGACCTGCCAACAGCAACCAAGGCTCAACTATAGGAGGAAGGTGTACTCAGCCCACACGAAAGACACACCTTGGGGTATGCAGCTTGGGTGATAGGGGAGGCTGTGCCACTGGACCCTACAGGACACCTACTATATTAGGCCAGGATACTAAGAGAGGGTGTTATAGCAGCTCTACCTAATACATAGAAACAAACAGAGGGAGGCTGCCAAAATAAATAAAGATACATGGCCCAAAAGAAAGCACAGATCAGAACTCTAGAAAAAGAACTAAACAAAATGAAGATAAGCAATCTATCAGATGTAGAGTACAAAACACTGGTTTTAAAGATGCTCAAGGAACTTAATGAGGACCTCAGCAGCATAAAAAAGATCCTGACAGAAATGAAGGATACACTAGTTGAAATAAAAAATAGTGTACAGGGAAACAACAGTGGAGTAGATACAGTCAAAATTCAAACCAATGGTTTGGAATATAAGGAAGCAAAAACAATGAATCAGAACAACAAGAAAAAAAAGAATCCCAAAAAACAAGGACAGTATAAGCAACCTCTGGGACAACTTTAAGTGTTCCAACATTCACATCATAGGCGTGCCAAAAGGAGAAGAGAAAGACTGAGAAAAATTGGAAATATATTAGAAAAAATAAAGAAAACTTCCCTGATTTGGTGAAGGAAATAGATATGCAAGTCCAGGAAGCAGAGAGAGTTCCAAACAAGATGAATGCAAAGAGGCCACCTCAAGACATGTCAGAATTAAAATTCCAAAGGTTAAAGATAAAAAGAGAATCTTAAAAGCAGCAAGAGAAAAGAAATTAGTTACCTACAGAAGTTAGTTATTATAAGACTGTCAGCTGATTTCTCAAAAGAAAGTTTGCAGGCTAGAAGGGATTGGCAAGAAATACTCAAAGTCATGAAAAGTAGGGATGGACCTACAGCCCATTGCTCTACCCAGCAAAGATATCATTTATAATCAAAGGGAAAAAGCTTCCTAAACAAGAAAAAATAAAGGAGTTGATCATCACCCAAACCATTATTATATAAAATGTGAAAGGGACTTATTTAAGAAAAGATCACAACTATGAGCAGTAAAAATGGCAATAAATACATACCTATCAAACAAGAAGATAGAATCATGGATATATGGGGAATGTTTTGGTTGCTAGATGGGAGAGAGTTTTGGGGGAATAGGTGAAGAGGTAAGGGGATTAAGAAGTACAAATTGGTAGCTACAGAATAGTCATGGGGATGTAAAATACAGTCTAGGAAATGGAGTAGCCAAAGAAGTTATGGACATGAACAATGACAAGAACCTGTGGACATGAACAATGGTGTGGGGATTGCCTGAGGGACTGGGGGGTACTCGATGGAGGGGGGAAAGGGGACAAAATTGGGCTAACTGTATAACATAATCAATAAAATACAGTAAAATAAATAAAAATTTAAAAAGAAGGCTTTTTTTGGAAGAAAACTATATGTTAACTGTATTTCAGGGTTTTCAGAATATACTCTTGATGTTGAAGCCTTCGCATATTCCTGTCAGTGAGAATGTAGACATAGGCCCTGTTTGTATGAGGCCTTGTTTTGTGGCTTTCTTCTGCCACAGAGCATGTACATCCTCAGTAGTCTGGGAATTTTTCTATAAAACAGTGTTCTTTCAAGAATGATTTATTATTTTTATTTTTATTTTTTTACTTTTAATTGTTGTTCAAGTATAGTTTTCTGCCTTTTACCCCCATCAAGAATGATTTATAAGAAAGTTTAATTTTTGATACCATTTTTAACATCTGGGGGTTCCTTAACTTAATGAAAATTCTTTTGATTTAATAAGTTTTTCAATTAGTGTTGTCTCCATCATGTAACATCTGGATGACAACTGATACCTTTTTAATATCTTTTGCTTCACTGGTCCCATATGAAATATAATGTTGATAATATATATGTAACTGATAAAATAAGTGATTTACAGTTTATGTGAGATATCTTAATTGCGTGACCTTGAGTTCTGGAGTTCACTTGCAATACTCTTGTAATCAAGCTCATAAAATTTTCAAGATTTTAAAATTCATACATTTCTATATTTAAGATGAATTCATTAGAATATTTCAGAATGTTTTGCTTGGTACTTTTGCTTAACTTGATAATATTTACATGAAATAAGATAATTAACTACAGAGAAGAACATTTGTTGGTGTATCCAAATCCACATTTTGTATGATCCTCATCATACTGCCTAATTAATGAAAAACCTTTTTATTTCTGACTGTTATCTGAAAACATTCTTGATTTAAATTTTTTTCCTATGTAGGGAAAGAGATCTGTAAAAATTAAATCTACTTAGCTATATATAAAGTTCTGAAGGAGTCTGAGTGATCATGAATTTAGACACTTGATTTAAAAAAATTAATATTGCCTCTTTGCTTAAGGATGCTTTAACACAGACTATTCAAAAATAAAAATATAGAATTAGGAAATACTGAGGTATAAATTTTATTTAATTCAACAGTTAAAATTTATAAATTAATATAATACAGATATTAAAATCATAAAATGTTTTAAAAATATAATTTGAAACTCCAAAGGCCCTTTACTTAATCTTTTTAATTGTATTATTTTAGAAACAAACCCAACTTATCAAATTCCTTTAAGAGTCAGACTTTGGTTCACTAATAAAACATAAACAATAATACATTCATAAGTAGTTAATAAAGTTCACACAATCAATTAAATTCAATTGAGGAATACAAATATAAGAAGCTAATCATATCAATAGCAAATATACCTAGTAATAGTATGGCGGTAGTAAAAATAACTAGTACTACATTGCAGATTAGTAAGAAAAATTGTGAAAAGTGAAAGTAAGTTAAATGGAATAAAAATCAAATATTTTACATGTGTAGGCTAAACAAAACTTTTAAAGTATAGCCCTGGCTGGTGTGGCTCAGTGGATTGAGCGTCGGACTGTGAACCAAAGGATTTGATTCCCAGTCAGAGTACATGCCTGGGTTGCAGGCCAGATCTCCCGTAGGGGGCGCTCAAGAGGCAACCACACACTGATGTTTTTCTCCCTGTCTTTCTCCCTCCTTTCCCCTCTCTAAAAATACATAAATAAAATCTTTAAAAAATTATAAACCATTTGTAACTAAACTAATCCTACTGACTAATTTAGCCATGGATCTGAGATGTCATTCTGTTTAGAACAGAACTTGGTGGGGAGTGCTCTGCATTATGTCTTATTTGTCAAAATGATAATTAAGTAGTAAAGAAAGTTTGTGGAGGAAGCCATTTAAGTAATGTTTAACTATGATTTTTGAGCAGTAGTTTTAAAAGGTTAAAAAATTCTGGTGACCTGCAGCACACTGGGAATCTCTGCTCTGTAACGTGTCATCCCTAGGTGGGTGGGAGGGGGGAGTATGTGTGTATGTCCACAAGTATTGGGTGGGCCAAAAAGTTCATTCAGTTTTTTCTGTAAGATGGCTCTAGTAGTGCTTAGTTGTTTTTAACTTCATTCCAAACAATTTTGTTAGATTTTATTGTGACAGCTGTCATATCAGCATGCATTTAAAAAAAATCAAAATTGCTGAATTTTTATAGTCATTTTATTATTGAAGATGGAAGAAAATACACAATATTTTCAGCATGTTTTATTATTTTGAGATAGGTAGAAACAACAGAAATGTTAAAACAAAAAGATTTGTGCAGTGTATAGAGAAGGTGCTATTACTGATCAAACGTGTCAAAAGTGGTTTGTGAAGTTTCGTGGTAGTATTGACATTTTGGCCAAATAATTCTGTGCTGTCGGGCTGTCTTATTCATTGGAAGATGTTTTGCAGCATCCCTGGCCTCTACCTATTAGAAGCCAATAGTGGGAGATATCCGACATACTCAAAATATCCAAATCAATAAAGTTATTGATGAAAATGTAAAACATGTCTTTTTATTTTACAGAAAAAAACATAATGGACTTTTTGGCCAACCTAATATATACCAGCATCATATGCATACAACTACATATTCTTTAAATTAGTCATGTAATTTTTGATAGCTATTGTTGTTGGCTAAAGCCTCCTGTTTTAAAAGGCAAGATTATAGGAAGAAAAATTGTGCTTTCTTCAGTCATAAATGTATTTGACCAGGGTACTGTGCAGTAACCTTCTCTATTCCTTTCAAAGTGTCATAGTTTATTTTACCAAGAATTGGAAAATGAAGATGTATTTTTCATAAAAATATCACTAAACTGTTATTTGAGCTCAGACTTATTTCATTTTTTACTCCTCTTTTGCTGTCTCAGTAGTTAGTGTGTAGTAGGTTCTCAATTGAACTGAGTTACTGAATATTTGAGGAAACATTAAACAGTAACATAAACTTTCTAAATAAAATTTGAGACAGTAAATGATGCAGGGGTATCCAATCTTTTGGCTTCTCTTGGCCACACTGGAAGAAAAAGAGTTGTCTTTGGCCTCCCACTAAATACACAAACACTAATGAAAACTGATGAGCAAAAAAAAATTTTTTTTAAGTAAATTTATGATTTTGTGTTGGGCTGCATTCACAGCCATTCCCAGGCTGCATGTGCCCCAGGTGCTGTGGGTTGGACACCCCTGAAAGTTTAGATTCCTGTTCGTGTGACTGTAGGGTCATGTAGTGATATAGAAGTGATGTGTAAGGCTTTAGTCTTTCTTTAACAGTGAATAATGTGCAAATGAGTTTATGCTTCATACATGTGTAACATAAAATGCACCTTTTTCGTAGATTATCTTTTTTTTAAAGATTTTATTTATTTATTTTAGAGAGATAGGAAAGGGAGGGAGAAAGAGAGGGAGTGAAATATCAATGTGTGGTTGCCTCTAGCACACCCCATACTGGGGATATGGTCTGTAACCCGGGCATGTGCCCTGACTGGGAATCAAACCAGTGATGCCTTGGTTCACAGGCCTGCGCTCAATCCACTGAACTACACCAGCCAGGGCTATAAGATTATCTTTGATATACCTTATCAGATTTTATTTCAAAAACATGCTTCTAAGATGTATTTATTAAGAAACTGATTTTATAAATACCACTTGATTTCAGTGACAAGTACTGTCTTACTTGAGGACTGCTGAATGACTTGATCTGTCAGAATATCCACTAGGCACTTTCTCCCCGAGTATCTCCTTTAGAGAGCAGACGTTCCATTCTCAGCATCATACAATGCTCTCATTCGTCTTCCCTCCTCTTGCTTCCTTCCTTCCTTCCTTCCTTCCTTCCCCTAGCCTTGTACCTGCCCCGTTTCCCTTCTCTTGTTGTTCTTTCTCCTCCTGTTTTTTTTTCTGCCTCACTAAATTCCTAGTAATTAGGGAAATTTTATATTTGATATGGTTCTTTTAGGAACCACAGGCACAGGCTGTCAGTGTAGTGAGCATTTTAAATGACTGATGGATTTACATATTAACCTATTGCAGGAATTTTAACAAACAAGGGGTCCTGGAAACAATGCTGTATCCCAAATAGTCTGTCACTGTTAGAATGCCAGACATTTTAGTAGGCAAAGTACAGTGTGTGACTGACATTTAGGAGGATGTAGCACAGCACAGAACTATCACATGGAAGCCTTTGAATGGTGTCTAATTTATCTAATGACTTTTCATTTTGACTACTTCATGTAACTCTTTGCCATATACTAATGATTTTGGTGCTTAGTTATACTTGTGATTGTTAACATATTACTTTAATCTTTATATTGATGTTGTAATTATTTATCCACTTCACCCTATAGCCAGATCTCAGAGTGATATCCAAGTACATTTCAGGACTTGGTAATGCTCAGGATTTCAGAAAGCTCTTCCAGAAAGCACAGACTGTGCTGTTCTTTGGTACAGAAATAATTTTGGGTGGTTCTGTCATTTAGCATTGTAAATAGATATTTTATAGGCCAAGTTGGGTTTGTTAATAGAATTTTTGTGAAAGAAATGATCTACAAAGAAACTAACACTAGAATAATGTCCACCAGTATGAAAAGGTTTTCAGATTTGTTTTCTGTTTCATATATTCACACACTAGATTCTTTTAGTTTTTAGTAACTTGAATATGTTTTGAGTGTTTTTGGCTATTTGTTTTGTGAATTTAAGTTTTCTGCTATAAAAGGCAGCTGATAATCCTAAATATTGAGGAATGGTAAATAAGGACACTCCAAGTTTGCTTGCCTCTGTCTCTCAGTAGGTGGACAGCAGTGGACAGCAGGTGAAGTAGAGGCAAAGACCACTTTTACCAATATACAGAGTTTTAGGTCCAAAATATGCATGCCTGAATTACATAGCATTTTATTGTTTAGCAGCCTTTATTTTACATACATGTAGTATAGTGTAGGTTTTCTCATTAGACTCCAGTGTATTATGTGGTGGGGTGGGGGACATCTGGTCACCAGTAAGTGGCACTATGTCATCAGTGACTACCCATTCCTGTGGTTTATGCTGAGTTTGGAGGTTTGTTGTTTTCTGTTTGTGTGTCTAGAACCTTTCCATGTTTATTTGAATTGCTTTAATTTCTTAAGAAATGGCCTAAGTTAAGGCCAGTAAAAATGTTTTTTAAAAAGCACTTCTTATATTTAGGTTTGGTGTAAAGTTACCACCTTTTCTAAGAGTCAGTCCAGTTAGGGTGAGGTTGCATGTGAGGGCTGATTCTGAGGGCTAGTTTTGAACATGGGTGAAGGTGAACACGCTTTCCATTTCCACCACGCCGTGCGCCGTCTTCTCCTCAGTGGAACAGACAGATGAGCCTCAGGGGATCCTTATTTTAGTTCCCTGTGCCTTGGAAGTGATGTCCTTTATAATTAATTCTAATGAGAAGTTTGTTTTATATGTAAGCATTTTAAGCTGTTTTCCAAGCAGATAAGACATAAGACTTAAGTGCCTAATCTTAAAATACGATTCATAATTATGTTAACCAGAAGATAAATGTGTTCATAGTTCTTTGTTATGAGTAAAAGCCCAATTTTAAACCATAAAACTAAAAAGGTTTTGCACAGCAGTGGTAAACCTTATTTTTGTTTATCAACAAAATAAAAGACAACCCACAGAATGGGAGAACATACTCACCTATACACCTGATAAGGGGTTAATACACAAAATTTATAAAGAACTTACAAAACTCAAAACTAAAAAACCCCAAACAGTCCAATTAGAAAGTGGGCAAAGGACCTGAATTAACACTTCTCCAAACAGGAATACAGAATGACCAATAGATATAAGAAAAGATATTCAATGTCACTAATCATCAGAGAAATGCAAATTAAAACCACAATGAGGTATCATCTCACACCTGTCAGAATAGCTATCATCAATAAATCAGCAAACAAGTGCTGGTGAGGATGTGGAGAAAGGGGGACCCTTATGCACTGTTGGTGGGAATGCAGATTGGTACAGCCACTGTGGAAAGCAGTATGGAGATACTTCAAAACATTAAAAATGTATCTTCCTTTTGACCCAGCAATCCCACTTCTGGGAACATATCTGAAGGAACCCAAAATGCTAATTCAAAAGAACAGAAGCACTCCTACATTCATTGCAGAGTTATTTATAATCACCAAGATATGGGAGCAGCCCAAGTGTCCATCAGTAGATGAGTGGATAAAACAACTATGGGACATTTACACAGTGGAATACTACTTAGCCTTAAAAAAGGTAGAAGAAAGTTCTACCCTTTGCAACAGTGTGGATGGACTTGGAGAACACTATGCAAAGTGAAAAAAACCAGTCAAAGAAAGAGAAATACCATGTGATTTTACTCATATGTGGAATCTAATGAACAAACAACTAACAAGCAAAAGAGAGACTCATAGAGAGCAGGATGGCAGCTAATGGCGGAAAGGGTTGAGGGTAGAGGGTAGAGGGATTGAGCAAAAAGAAGAAAGGACTCGTGGACATGGACAACAGTGTGGTGATTGTGCAGGGGAGGGGGATAAGGGAACTAAAGAGTAATGGAAAAGAAATACAATAAAACACAAATATAAATAAATAAAAATGGTTTTAGTCCTATCTTGTATATAATGTGTATCTTTATATTTTAGGTTGGTAGAAATCCAGATTTTGGAGTGACAGCTAAATATTATACTGTGTAAATAAATCTTAATCCATTGACTGATGCCTCCTTACGTTTGGCTTAGTTGGGGACACTTCCTGACTAAGGAATACTGGGCTCGGCAAATCTCTAACCTAGTTGACTATAAAATCCTCAGGAATTTTAAAACTGAATAGCTTTCTAGGTCACTCTATTTAGAATCCTGAAATAGTGGTGTGGGATAGGTTTTCAGTATTGGCATGTTTGAAATGCTTTTTGAAGACTGTGATTAAGCAGGTTTAGGAAACTCTCTGTCTTTTAATTCTGCAAAAATTATCACACTTGCCTTTTAGTGGCATTTCTTTTGTTTTGTTTTTTGTCTTGCACAGCGGGTTGAAGTCTGCTGTGGAAATTTCCTTTGAGCTTCCTTTTCAGACAGCACTGAAAAGCTTGAACTGGAGGAACTATGAGACATTATCAGATCTTAAGAGGCAATGATAACTAAGCAGAAAAACACAAGAGACAGTCCAAAGAACAAAGGAAGGTAGTGTCAAAGACTTAGAGAGTGGGTCAGAAGATAAAATACCAATAAAATATAGGATGCTCAGTTACATGTTAATTTTAGGTAAGTAATGGGTATTTTTAAAGTATGTACCAAATATTTCATGGGAGATACTTGTATTAAAATTGGAGATAATGATAAAATTTTATACTAAAAATTACCTGCTGTTTATCTGAAATTCAAATCTAATGGGACAGCCTGTGTTTAATTTGGCAGCCCTACCTGGAAGCCCACTGGTATGTGAGGGGGATGGCATATGTTTCGACTCAGCAGTGTAGCACTCAATTAAACTAGCCCTGGGAGCAGGCTTTATTTTAAAATACCTTTTGGTTTGTAGAGGGAGTGGGATGGGTGGAAGGTTGTTAATTATTGGAATGCTAATTTTTTAATTTCATGAAAGTTAACTGATAGAATAGACTCCCATTTGCTTTTTCCTTATGGGGAAAATTGTTATATATTCTTTTTTTGACCTTACTTGCTAAGCAAATATGCTAAATATTTGCTTTTACTTATCAGCAGTGTTCTGTATATGAATTCAGAATTGCTTTTAGAATCCAAAAGTCTAAAGCAAATATTTATGTCACTCTAGCCTAGGTGTTCAGTTATTTTAATGTTAATCATGAAGAGTTCTTTTATCTATTTAATCTGCCCAAATCCTTGAATTTGCTAACATAAAAATGTTTGCCATGATGTCTTAGAGGTAGCATAGTATTTTTGCTGACTAACTTGGTAAGGTTAAAGGAGGAAATAAATATGAAATAATTTTCATTGTTAAGGGAGTGATATCCTTGCATATTTTTTGCATAT
The DNA here is from genome assembly GCA_004024845.1 of Tonatia bakeri. NCBI lineage: Eukaryota > Metazoa > Chordata > Mammalia > Chiroptera > Phyllostomidae > Tonatia > Tonatia bakeri. Next base: position 59,739 of record PVIA01004838.1, on the reverse strand, counting down.
AGAAATATATGCAATAATCAATGTGATATAATTTATTTGGAATAAATTATCTTAAAATTGTTGCAGCCAAGATTCTGTTTTAGGTACAGACTACAATTTTGTTATTTATTAGGGAAATATTGTCAGGTATTAGAAAACATTAGTTTGATCTTTTCTACGCAGTTTTCCAGTTCAGGCCTCGTTATTGGGGTGGTCAGGACAGAACATCAGTTCTACAGTAGTTGCCTGCGTAGCAGCCATTCTCTAGCTTCCTTAACATTCGGATATCAGGGCCCAGTAGCCCAATATTATGCAGGAGTGGCTGGACTCCTTGAGACCCATGGGTAACTTGATCAGTCAATCATGTTACTCCCTTTCCCTTTCCTCAGTTATGTTTTAAGGAATGGACAAGTGACTCATTTCTGGCCAGTGACACGTGGAGGAAAATCTGCTGGAGGTTGTACCATTTCTGGGAAAGTTTTCTCCTCACTCGATCTTTTTTTTTTTTTTCAGAATAAAAATATTTTGGTCAGTCTTCTCCAGTCTTTGGTTATTGTTCTGTGAGGATACTTTGCATAGAGTTAACGTGGATTTCCTTGGCAGCAGTATACCTGAGGACAGCCAGCACCTGGATATGGAAATATGGTAAAGGCCTGAGTCCTGGAAGACTTCCTGGAGTGGCTGGCTTAATGCACTGCAAAACTCTTACCTGTGGAGTTCTTCTGACATGTGATGACAACCCCCTTTACTGTTTCGCAGGCCGCTTTCAGTTGGAATTTCTGCAATTTTCAGTCACATGCACCCTAACAAATTTAAAGGAGTGAGGTAGACTTTAATGCTTGTTTTATTAAATTCTACCGTTTCAGAAGGATGGGTCAGCAAAGATGAGGAGCTAAAAGTCCCTTACCTTTCTCTTCTCTCCATCCTGTATAGATAGCCATTCCTTATCCATGCTATATCTACTTTAGAAAGAAAGTGGAAACTTCACACGTTTCTGGGGCAAGCAAATTTATATTATATTTTCTTCTTTCAAAAGCAACGGTCCCAAACCACTTACTACCTGTGGGAAAAGGCTACTGTGTGGCTTGGAGCTAGTCAGCAAGTTTAAGCTCTTAGACCAGCACGCACTGGTCTGCTGCTAAGTCTGTCCGAATTCTTCTTCATAATGAGCGTGAAATCCCTGTTTCTTGCAAACATGGCTTCACCATACGGAACTTTGCCGTGAAATGCCAGATGGTACCGAGGCACAAAGTTCTTACTGCTTGAGAACAATATCATCTGCACACGGAACTACTTACACGGCAGCTCTACAAAAAAATCCTGTGCTGTTTCTTCAGGCCTCACTGAGTCTGGCCATGGACTTGTTATTTGGGCAACACAACAGCTATCTTGGAATTCTTTCAGACTGTCTGTTCCTATTCCTCACTCAGTTATGTGACTGATTTTGTCAGTGGTGATGACAGGATATATCCAAGAAAAGCATTCATAAATAGTGATGCTGTCTTTCATTCTGGATTTTCTTCCACTGTAGATGAATTCTTATCAGCAGACACTGGACTTGGTGAGGAAGGGGGTATACACAAATGACTGGCATCCCTGTTTAAGGAATCTGCACCCTAGTTGGGAGACATCTGTGTTAAGTAAATGATAAATGTATGTATGAGGGGCTGAAGTAACACAGAGGATGGGATGGCTTTATGTGGAGGAGGGGAACAGAAGGAAGGTTATTATAGGAGGTTTCATCTGAGTTATGTTCTAAAGGATGAAGGGATATTCCAGGCAGAGATAACCAGCAGTGTGTGCCTGTGCCTTGCAAGTAATGTGGCCAGGCATGATGGGGAAGTTTTAGAGGTAATGGGAAGGAGGGGAGGTTTTATTCAATTATTCAGGCTGATCAAATCATGAGGTTGGCTTTCCTAGATTCCGGTGGTTCTCTGTCTTGACCTGGGTATGGAGAATGTGACCTGGGGAATTCAAGAAGAAACCCCAAGGGTAGCTAGTGGCTAAGGGCATGCCAGACAGATGTACCTGTCTTTGCCCCCAAATTAGGTGAATTAGATCACTTTATTAATTTCTTTGAGTCTTAGATTTCTCCTACTTAGAACAAGAAATGCACCTCATAGAGAGTGTAAAATTGTCTTTGTAAGAGGTTAGAAATGTGCTTCCTATGTAGTTTTCAATTAGCATTAGCCATTATTACTAGGTATTAAATTATACACTTACTAAGAGTGGTCAAAGGGAAGTCACGTTGTTTCAAAAGGCAGATTCCTCATGATCTATGCTGATATAGTCCAGTAGAATTATCTGTAGAAAAGCATCCACTAGAAAGTTTGTCTGGTGGCTTCTGAGAGAGACTTCTGACTTTGTAGGACCATAACATGGCAGAGCATGTGCTGGATGGCTTCAAATTCAGCTGTTTTCCTCTGTAGTGAACCTTCAAATCTTATTTGTTTGGAAGCTTTATTGATCTTGTCAAGCCTTATGGGGGAAGGAATGGCCTTTGATTGTACTAAGCACTTCTCAGAATGGCTCCTAAGATGTTTGTTTCTTTTTGAATCTTCTACCATGGTCATCTCTGAATTACTTCATTGCAACAGATTGGTAAGTCTGGTATTATTTATGATAATTAGTGTATTAGGATTCTCTAGAGAAAGAGAACCAACAGGATACATATATAAATATAAAAGAACATTTGTTATAGTACTTGGCTCATTCTGTTATGGAGGTCAAAGAGGTCCACGCTTTGCTTTCTGTAAGCTGTAGAGTCAGGGCAGGTGGTGGTATAATTTAGCCTGAGTCTGAAGGCCCAAGAGTCAGAAACTCTGATGTCCAAGGGTGAGGGAGGGAGGGAGGGAGGAGGGAGGGAGGGATGGTTGCTTACATATGTGCCCCGACTCAGGGACTGGGTATCCAGCCTGCATCCCAGGTAGTGCCCTGTTGGGGAATTGAACCCACAATCTTTTGATGCACAGGACAATGCACAAACCAGCTGAGTCACCCTGCCAGGGTGGTTTGCATTTGCTTCTTATGAACTTATATTATTCATGGGGGCCATTAAAGGTTACTATCATAGGTTCACTTCATTTTCAGAGTGGTGGGTGAAACGGGTGCTGTCAATGAATAAGAGGGTCCTGAAGCAAATTTTGGGGGTATAATGACCAACAAGACATGCTGTTTTTTCTCTTTCCTATCACCATGTTCAGGAAGATGAAAGAGACCTTTCAAATAACTACTTGGCACTTAACTTGATTGCCTTTTGCAGGACTAAGCTGAATGAAGAAGACAGAATCAAATAAGAAAATGCCAATGGGTTAAGGGGTCATATAGTGATAGGGTAAAAAACTTGAACATGGATTCAAGAGACTAGGTTAGGGTCCTGGTTCTATGACCTAACTGGTTCTGTAGCTTAACTTCTCTTTTCTGTTCCATAACATAGAATTAATGACACCTGCTTCACTCTCTGACAATGAAAACCACTAGGCAAGTACTTAGGTATTGAATTTTGGCATTTGTTCAGTTTCCCTTCAATCAGTCATAGCATACATAGGACTTGCTGCAAGCTTATATACTGTGGGGCCTGCTGCTGTGAGGCTGCCCTGGTTTTTAAGTGAGCAAGACCCTGGTCATTTGTATCTATCTTCAAGGGACACCTGACATCACACACATTCCCCTGTAACAGTGCTGTCCAATTGAGATATAATGTCAGGTGATCACCATAAACTATTCCACATATGTGATTTAAAAGTTTCTGGTAGCATATTAAAACATGAGAGAACAAACAGATGAAAGTCATTTTAATAATTTATTTTATGCTATATATCTAAAACTTTTTTTAACACTTAAGCAATATGCAAGTCTTAGTGAGGTATTTCATATACTTCTTTCTGTTGTACATAGTATTTGAAATCTGGTATGTGCTTTAGACTCACAGCACATGTCAGCTCAGACCAGCCCCATTTCAAATGCTCAGTAGCCATGTTGGTTAATGATGACTGCCTTGGACAGCACAGCTCGGGCAGTCTCTTGTTCGTTGTTTATCTGCATTCACCTGAAGATTCATTTTTGTCTCCAGCTTCTGCAATTGCTGAAATGAAATCACCATGTATTTCTAAAGTAATAGCAGTTATAACACATTTAATGTATTAAGCACTTTTTTCTATTACGCCATTTACTACAATTGCCCTATTAGATGAGTTATTACTACCCTCACTGGTTAGATAAGGAACTTGAGGCACTGCGGTTACTGACCTGCTTGAAGTTCCTACAGATAGTGGGGGATCCTGGATACAGGCAGAAAGTCTTATGCCAGTCTGTGCTCTTCAGCACACAGTCTGCTGCCCCAGTAGTGATGCGTAGCCTTGCTAACTAATGAAATAGGCTATTTTCTTATCCATGGTGGTAGTTTTAAGTAATCTTGAATTTTTATAGTTATATGATAAACAGACTTTTTTGTGGGGTCAGGTAAGCATGGGAATACACTTGGCCATCCTAGTAAGGAATAGTTTATGGTGACCACCTGACATTTCTTTGTTCCTTTGTTCATTCTTAAAAAAAATATGTGCATGTATAGGCATTATTTTAGTATGGGATTAGAGCTGTGAGCTAAAATCGAATTCTTATCCTAAAGCAGATTTTATTCTGATGGGGGTTTAAATAATGGGCAAATAAATACATTGAAACTAAATATGACATATCAGACAGGGATGAACACCTCTTATTGGGGAAAAAAAGGTGTGGCTATGAGGGAAATAGAAAATAATGTGGTGATTGGAAGGAATATAGACTTTAGATCAGGATACTGATTCAAATTCTGCCCCTGCTTTTTAGGTCTTACTAGAAGGTAGTCAAGATGCTTATCTTCTTTGAACTTAATTTCCTCATTTGTAAAATGAGGATTAAAACGTTATAGGAGACTAGGAAAGTTAAAGATATATGTGTGGAACATGCTCAGCACAGGGCAGCAGGGACATTAATAGAATTCATGGACTTAACATTCCTAGTGTCAGTATTACTAGCAGCACTCCCCCTCGCCCAGCCAAAGACGGTCTTGTGATGGCACGGGATTGTCAAGGCTTGCATTCCACCAGTAGGTCGGTGAGAATGAGGACAGAAGTAACTCACTTAGGCTGAGTCAGCATAGCTGGGACCCATTTGCCCATGATACAGTGGAATTGTGCTGTTTTGTACTCATCACTTACTATACCTTTATTATAAAATATGTTAAAGTGATATTTGCAGATTTGGGGCTTTTAAATCCCCCCTTTCAATACTGTGGGACAATAGATTTCTTTGTGCCCAGAAAACTTTATTTTCAATCTACCTCAGGCACTTAGTCTCTGGTGTTCCTTGTTCAGTGGGCCAGTTCATTGGATAAAAAGTTTTTTCATATAAAGTAACACACAGAAAGAATATTTTACTTTAGACTTTATTACAATAAACCATACCAGTGCTATGGCATTTTTCCCTGGTTGGGTTTTTCATTGGGATTTGTATCTAGGATTTGGTTCAGTCACGTATGACACAATAAACCCCAAATAGAGTAATCTGTACTGGAAGTTTTATTTCTCACCTGAGTGGGGTTGATAGTGAGAAGTCCAAGGTTGCAGTGTCTGCTCCACCCTGGGAGAAGTCTCAAGCTCTCTTTTGCTTGCTCTTCCACCATCTTCATGGACCAAGTTGGTCGTTCCAACTAGTATATCAGGTTCCAGCAGGTAGGAAAAGATTAAAGGGGGGAGTAAAAAGTATCTGCTTCATGTACCTTTTTTTGTTTTCTGGGTGTTGTGTGTACTTTTGCTTGTACCTCACTGTCCTTAACTTAGTCATTTGACCATGCCCATAGTCAAGTGCAGCTGGAATTTGTAGTCTCAGATGGGCATAATCACTATTGCAAATTCTGGACTTATAGAAGAGGACAAGAAAAGTTATTGGGATAGAAAACTATTAATAGCAATCTGTGCGAAACAGTTTTGTAATATATAATAATTTGGTCAGGGCCCTCTGTTACTCTGTTCTGATAGGCAGTTTGGGCAGGTCCATTGTTGCAGAAACACGGGAGGCACTGATGATTTGGCCCAGTGGTTTTATGTAGATCTTTTAACAAAGTGTTGATGGGAAGAGAGAAAGAAAATTGGACCTCTCTTAGTCTTTCCCTGTTACTATTTTTTGCTACATTTCATTCACTGACACTAAAACTATGCCTTCGTGCATTTCAGAGACTGTTCGTCCCTGGAGTGACTCTTTTTACGTCCTTAGGGGGAAAAAAGTATAAGTTTCTACCTCTCTTTATGAACACACCAACACGTCACCCTCTGGTTCTGGAGATACAGTACCCCTTAGTCACCTGTCACTTTGCTGAGGAATCTGTGATCACCTGTACTCATTGGACGTCATGCAGCACTCACCATGAGTGTCAAGGCATGTGATGGGGGGACGACAGGCCAGGGCAGGCTCCACTCAGCAGTGGCAGCTGTGGCCTGAGTAGCATAATGGCTGGTCTCCTCCTGTCGTCAAGATTCTGGCATAAGTCTGCGGTTGATCATGACTTAAAATGAAAAGGCTAGACTTTAATTTGGATATTAAAAAAGAAGAAAAGAAAAACTTAAGAAACATAAAACATCTCTCCGAACCCCAGAAGTTGTGTTTTTCCTGGGACAGTTGTTGTTATGGATAAATTGTCACTGCCAGCCAGGATTTATAAAATTTAGCTTTTAGTGTCAGTATTTGAAGTATTCTTTTTAGAAGCTAGTCTCCTGGTTGTATGTAGATATTTGCATTGATATTTGTGTTCTAGTTAAGCATCTGCAATTTAGTTTCATATATTAAAAAGAAAGCTCTTTTAAACTTTCCATTAGATAATTTCTGCTGGTTAAATTTTTATTTTTGAAAAATAGTTTAATCATTCATTGGTTAAGTGTACTAGTGCAGAGATGATATATGGACAAAACTAAAATGTTGGTTGCATAATAATAAAATCAAATGCCCCGAAGAATGTTAATTCATAGATGGTGTCAAACTGGATGAATACATGTAATGACAGGTTCCTGCTTTCTTTAAACCTGAACTGATGAAGGTCTTTATAATGACCTGAACGGGGAGTGTGGCTAACACATTATGTCAGTAGGTATAACAAAGCTGGGAGAGCTCTTTGGTCATTGAGTGAAGGAATTGGAATTTTAAAATAATATTCTAATCAACTGGAACAATGGACCAAATGAATCCAGTGAAATGAAACATGTCTTAGTGAAGCACTTGTAAAAATATTTTAGAAAATTTTCTTGATTATAATCATGATATGAGTCAGTTGGTGTGACTGCCAAGAAGAGTTCATTTGTTCTTAGTTTGAATTAATAGACACAGAGCGCTTACAATGTGGGAAATGGTCCTCCCACTTGTCTGTGTCGGCCACACCATCCTTGCAGAATCATGGTCAGTCCCTCCAGTATATTTTAGGGAGGACATTGCTGTATTAGGAGTTTTATTTACATAATGTTATGTCTTTCAAAGTGCTTTCTTATACTTAGTTTTATTTAACTGTTTAATGCTTAATTTATGCACAAACTGGAGAGTACCCTTAGGATGTTGGGGGAACTGGAAAAATTTAATTTGGGAAAGAGAAGGCTCACAAATAACCCAGAACCTGTCTTCGAGTTTCTGAACTGCTATGTTGAAAAAGGAAAGAGTCTGTTTTACTTAGGTAACATAGAACTAGGATTGTGTGGAAGTCATAGGGAAACAGGTGTTAATTCTTTATAGCAGTCGAAATTAGAATTGGCCTCATCGTGAAGTAGTAAAGGAGGAGGGTTGTGTGCTTTAGTTTAATAGGCTCAAATGGAGCTGAGGGACTTTGGTGTGCATTGTGGACATTGCGTACCAAAGAGCAGTACGTTCATTACAACAACGTGTTGTCCATGGTGTGTTTCCGACATTGCCGTTTAGTTTCATTTAATGTGCTGGTACTATGTTTCATCTGCGCCATGCCCTAACATATTTGCCCTGGTAGATCAGCACCTCTGATGGATATTCATTTTAATTAAAACAAAAAAAAATATCACATTAAAGCCCCCACCTCCCCCAAAAAAATATACTGTATTCTTTAGACTATAAGATGCACCCCCCAAATTCAGGAGGAAAGGGGGTGTGTCTTATAGTTCAAATGTAGCTTACCTGGCTTGCTGTGGTGGTGGGGCGGTGGTGGAGTGGGGTCACAGGTTATTAAATATTTTACTACATTTTTTGCTTCAAAATTTTTTTTCCAATTTTTCTCCTCTAAAACTTAGGTGCATCTTATGGTCTGGTGCATCTTATAGTCCTAGAATTACGGTACCTTTCTTGGAAATCATCAGCCTTGAAATGTTAATGAAGGGATCCAGAAAATCTTTTACCTGATAGGAGAATTGAAAAAGTCCATTGTTTTGTTGTGCACGCAAGGTGATCAGATTTAAACTGTGTGTGATGTATTATAATGATTCTGAGTTTAAAGATATGCAAAGTTGCTATTATAACTTATTTGAAGTATAAATTAAAATTTGCATAGATAAAAAGGGTCCCGTAATTTAAATCCTAAAATAAATAAAGCAGTATAGGTTGAGAAATCTTTTTCACCTGTATTTTCCATCTGTCCAGTTCCCACCGCCACCCTGCCATAGTTTCTGTCTGCATTTGGAAGCAAATTCAAATACAAATTCTGATTTTGCCTGTTTTCTAGGGGAGGCTTATTTTGTGTACTGTTCTATAACTAGCTTTCTTCCTCAAGATAATTTGAAGATCTTATCAGTACATAATAGAACTTTTTCATTCTTTTAATAGAGCTAATAGTGTTACCATTGTTTGAATGACATACTATTTACTTAGTTCTCTTATTTGTGAAAGTTTAGGTTGTTGGCTTTTTGAGGGGAGCTGCTATAGGGCTGAGGGGTGGAGCATGGGTAGCTGCAACTGTGCTAAGAGCTGAAATTGACCCAAATTAATTGCCATTCCAGTTAAGCTTTCCCCTTTACATCACAAGCCTTCGGTAGACTCCAGAGGACCCGAATAGTTATATTACACAGATACTGCCCGTGAACTTGTTGGAGATACATTGCGGGTGCTTCCTACTCCACTATTCCCAGAATCCTTTCCTCTTGTGTAGATTTCACTTGCAGTTGTTGGTTATGAGTGAAGTTAGGCTTTCATATTTGAGTCATTTTTCTGAATGTATTCATTTTGTCCATTTTTCTGATGGATTATTGGTCACATTCTTGTCAATATCTAGGATCCATGAGTTTGAAAATTAGCTCTGTAGGATATGAATTGTAAGTATCTATTTTTTCTGTTTAGTCTTTTCCAATGATTTTATTTATAGTATTTTTTGCCATGCTAAATTTATTTTTAATGTTTATGCAATTAAATTTATGACATGGATTTTGATTCATGGTTAGAAGGGTCTTTCTCATACCAGGATTTAAAGGAGTTGTCCCATTTTTTTTCATTTAGTAATTTACAGTTTCATTTTTCGTATGAAAAGTTTTTAATTCATTTGGACTGTAATTGCATGTGTTATGCTCCACTTTAACTTTTCTTTCTGCATTGCTTCTCAATTCTAAATCCATTGACTGGTTAGACTATCTTTTACAACTGACTTTAGGTGTTAATAAAGGTATTTTATAGTACACATCTGATCATATTTGAATCCATTTCTTGGGTATATTCCATTGGTCTCTATCTGTTGATGTATAATAGCTTATTTGGATCATGCACACAATGTTTAAGGAATTCTTTCTGACAGCTGTGCCCACTGCTGGGTTTTAATTTCTTTTTTTTTCTCCCTATCTTTTTTATATGGAAACATAGACCTCTTCACTATACTAATAAAGTATCCATTATTGGGTGTTTGTGTATCACTGTAATATTTGTTGACATTTTATGTCTTGAACATAACTATAGTAATTTTTATTCATTAAAAAGTTGAAGCCTCATATTTATCTAGGTGCTTCTGGCACATTTTGTAACTGTACCAACATTGGCATTTCTAAGGAGATGGTTTGCTCAAATCCCTTTTCCTAGATTTATACTGATGAATTTTCCATGCCATAATCGCCAGAAGTAATTCACTGATATAGTGGCTAGTTATACACTGGTAAACTAGAAATTACAAAGACTTAGAGGAATGTTTAAAGTATATAAAGTCTGCTGAAAGAAAATTGAATGAAGAAATCCAGTGGTATTTAAACAACATTTATTTTATTTATCAAGTAAGCAGATTGGGGCATATGATAGTTAATGTCCCCTCCAATTGGTTGTTATTCCTACATACATTTCCATTATTTTGCCTGGTCACTTGGTTTGCAAGTTGAAGCTATTCTTGGCGGTTCCCAGGACTTGGCACCTGACGTGTTCTTAGCTGTCTCGCTCTCAGCAGTTGCTGTCCTATGTCCATCTGGTCCCTTTTTTGGACCTTGCTTAGAGAGCTAAAGTCATGGACTTAATTGTCTTGCTTACATACACACAAAAGATCCCTGCTTGTATTCTCCTCGTGTTATAGAAATGGAGAATGTAATATAATGGTGATGTTTCTGCATTTCAGCTTGATATAGCTTTCCCTAGAATAGAGGCCATAACCTTAGAAAAGAAATGGTATAGCCGTCTTTCTTTACTGCTCAGGGCAAAAGATTTTTCACACTGGGGTACAATAGGACACTTCTTCATTGGTCTGTTACTACCAGCAACACTATCTTTACAAACGATTTAAGCTTTTTGAACTGATTTAAACTTATTTCAAATCAGCCTGTTTTTTTTGAAGCCAACTCATGCCAGTTTATTTAGTTTTTCTAATTGTTTAATCATTTTATTCTCAGTATATTTCCAAATGCTTCACATCTCTATGCAGTATCCAGACTGAACTGAGTTCTTTAATTGTCTGGCGAGGATCAAGTGAAATGGAGAGTTTACTTCTATCCTGTTCCTATATGTCTTGGGATTTGTGTTATCTGCAAGATTGTGTTTTCCTTTCTCCAGTTAAACATCTAAAAAAATGCTTCTGCATGACCTGATGTGCCCTGCCTCCAGAGAAGTTTGGCCCCTATAGTCAGGGCTGGCTTCATGGGCAAAAGCCCATGCAGTTTCACAGGACTCTGTGCTCAGAAAGGTTCCAGGCTTTGTTTAATGCTCTTGTTGCTGACCTGAAATTCTAAGTATTTTAACAGCGGGCTCCTTATTCTCATTTTGTATTGGGCCCTACCAAATAAGTAGCTGATTCTCATTGTAGTTGATGACTAGACACGGTTGGTAAGTCATAGTTCATGTCTAACCCACCCTCAATAACAATTACCGTAATGAAATCCAAGCCAAGGAAATCGGGCTGCCCTGGTTCACAGCTCTTCCCCCAAAGTGCTTAAAGATGCACTCACTGCTCACCTGTTGCACCTCCGTTCTCTTTTGAGTTTGTCTTCTCCTTATTGATCTCAACTCAGTCATTGACCTATTTATCATGGAATCCAAACTTTGGGCATCCAACAGATGTCCTTTCTGGAGGCTTCTTTCTCAGAATCCCCGTCCTTTGCGGTCTTCCTCCCTGTTATCTCTTGTCCAGGGCTGATGGTAATTCAGTCACCTCCAAGATGTCTTGCTCTCTGCCTTCTCTGTTCAGGACAGCTGGCAATTTTGCACAAATTAATTTCTCATCCAAATTTTAGTTTTTCCCTGCCTCTGCAAAGAGACCAGGGTAATAATCATAGGAACTCCATCTGGGGTAGAAATTTAGATTTCATTGCAATGTTAGGATTCCAGAGTATATGGGAAAGTGAATTGAAAATGTTTTACAACTGAGCCATAACTATAAGTAGTAGGACTTAGAAGTTTTTATTTTTCTTTACCATAGAGTTAATTCTAAGTGTCAAATCTAATACTCATATAGCAAATACAATTTTTTAGAAGCATTGCATTTCATAATTGACAAAACTTTCTCTTTTTCTTATAGCTTAACAAGCAACAGTTGCAGTTACTGAAAGAACGGTTCCAGGCCTTCCTCAATGGGGAGACCCAGATAGTAGCCGATGAAGCATTTTGCAACGCTGTTAGGAGTTACTATGAGGTAAGTGGGAAGAGCTTTGTTCTCTGCATACTGATGCTTTATTAAAGATTTTTAAAGATGGATTTCCCAGTTTTAGAATCTCACTGGAATGATAAAAAAGGCTATGAGTTTGCAACCTTCCTGAGAGCATTGTCAAGTCTGTTTTGCAATTTAATAACTCTGATTTCACTGCCTGGTTTTGAGAGATAAACAGAATTGGAAATTATTCACATCTTTTGAAGGGAAGTAAATGGTTTAGAAAAATTTTTTGGCAGTGATGGATATAGCTGAATATAGCTATCTTTGGGTCCACATGTCTAACCTTTTTTAATTGGGATTTCAATAGTAAATTGCTATCTTGAGCCATTTTGTTACCTAAGCTTTATAATAATTAAGACTAGTAACTAATTTTAAGAGGATAAATTGAATTCTCTTTCCTTCCTGAAGGGATAATACTACCAATGCCACCTTGCTATTTCTTTTGATTTCAGCATGTGACTCATCAGGAATTCTCTACAGATTTCCTATGAGCACCAGTTCTCACACATGGTCATTAGCTGCTTCAGTGAGTTGCCAGTCACTGTTAGGTTTAGAGAGTTCCGTTTTTTTCCTAGGCATTTCAGAGTTATTTGGGAAATGGATTCCTTCCATTACGCAGATAGCCAGGAGTGTCCAACCTTTTGGCGTATCTGGGCCACACTGGAAGAGGAATTGTTGTCTTGGGCCACACATTGAATACATTGTGACATAATCACAAAAAATGCTATAATGTTTTAGGTAAGTTTATGATTTTGTGTTGGGCTCTATTCATAGCTCTCCTGGGCCACATGCAGCCCACGGGCTGCTGGTTGGATACCCCTGTACCTTTTAACTGAAGAAGCAAAACGTGCAAACATGTATTTGACTAGTAAAAATAAATTGTGTGGGGCCACAGTGTGTCTCAACTTCTGTGAGACAAAGAATAATATCTTTACATGAAAAACAAAGTAACTGGATGTACAGATAATTGGTTGAATTTGTAAATCATTGATTAGTATGCATCGAAAGTTATTGAATGCACCCTGAGGGAGGCTTACATTACCCTAAGCTTTGGCCCCTTGAATTTGTGGAGTTGGATGGAAGTATAGATATCTTGCTTAACATACTTGTGTCCGGCATGAATCTAGTGACAATAGTGGATGTTATCTAAGTGGGTCTTGACTCAGAGTATCTCAGCAAATATAGGAGCTCAATATCTTAAGTATAGGATGTTATATTTCATCTTGCAAGACTCAAAGCCTGAATCTTTGAGTCAAAGGCTTGCAAGATGAAATGTTGTGCTGAATCTTAAAAGATAAAATGTAAGGGCCTTTACTTACATGAAGTAATAAAACAAAAGAAAAGTGAAAAGATTGTGTGCTGATTAAAGGAAAAGGCTGTGTTCTTACTCAGAAAAGTAAGTAACAAAAAAAAGTAGTTTGTCTAAAAAAGATGTGACTTCAGAAGTGAAACCTCTGGTTTCATTTTTGGTTTTGGTAAATGCACTGTGGCACTGTGCACATTAATATCAGGAAGCCTAGAAGTGGGTGAGGGGAATGTGGGAGCTCTTAGTGTACTGTATTTGTAACCTTTGTGTGAATCTAAAAATAAGTGTGCTCTAAAGAAATACTTAAAATACGATATAGCCACAGTTTAATAAAAGGCACACTTAAGCTGTGTTAATGAAAATACTGTAACTTTAATGAAGGAGAGAGTACCCCTATTGTATTCTACACAATGATCATGTTCTCTTCTGGGCATGATGTATGCATTTAAAAAGATAGGAACAACTTAGGGTTATCAGGTTTAAAACATATTATTTTTAGGTTACTTGAAGGAACTGGAGATGATTAGCCTGGATAAGGTTCAGGCTTGTGTTGTATGTGGTCCCAAGAGTAAAGTTAGGATTAAGATGACAAGTAAAGTGGGGAGAATCTTAACCTAATACCATTGGAGTTTGGTGCACTGGCCGTACGCAGAAAGGACTGGTGACTACACTGTCACTGGCACTCAGATTCCGGCTGCATGCCAGTCACGGGGGGGCGGGGGGCACACTGCACAGACATGCCCCAGAGCTCTGCTGGACTTACTGAGTCAGAATTTCAGAATCTGTACTTTGAAGAGCCCCCCAGATGATGCTCTTAAAACTGGTAGATTGCTAACCAGTGGAATGACACCATTGCTTGCTAGGATTGTTACAGAGAGATGAAAGTATTGGGAAGGTGGTTGGAGAAGTTGACCAAATTTCATTTCTTTTGTTAATATTTCCAGGCAGGATTTACTTGAGAGACTATATATCCCACTTGTCTTAGTGCAAACTTCAAAGTGCTCTTAAGATTTTTGATATTAGTAATAGGTTTATGGAGACTACATGTCTGTTTAATGTTTGGGAAGTTATTTCTAAGGTGGCACACAGTCAGTACTCAAGAAACTCTTGAATAAATAGGTTTTGGTGGTTAAAAGGTTGCTTTTCAAATTTTTTCCCCACAAAGGTTGCTTTTTTGGAAGAAAGTTGAAAAAAGTTGCTTTTCAATTTTTTTCCTTTTTAATGATACTTTTGTATACTTTGCTATAACTAACAATGGTGGCAGTATTTTTACAGCTCACCAGAAATACCTAATTTTTTCTTCCAATATCTCTTTGTGAGAAGGGATGTAAATATTACTATCCATGAATCACATAAACAGAAACTAAAACTCAGAGATGTTATGTAACTTGGCCAGTGTTACATATTTGTTAAGCAGCTTAGTTAAAAGTGAATCCAGAGTATTGGACTCTTTCTGATATGCCACAGTTATTTCACGTATGATTTTGCATACAATGGCACCAGGTGCTATGTGAAGCACTTCAAAAAATACTTTTATTCAAAGGGCAAAGGAGCTGAATGGACACTTCTCCAAGGAGGGCATACTAGCCTACAGACATCTGAAAGGATGCTAAACATCACTAGCCATCAGAGAGATACAGATTAAAACCACAATGAGGTACCACTTCACACCAGTCAGAATGGTCATAATAAACAAATCAACAAACAAGTGCTGGCAAGTTTATGGAAAAAGGGGAACCCTAGTACATTATTGGTGGGAATGAAGACTAGTGTAGCCACTGTGGAAAACAGTATGGAATTTCCACAAAAAAGTAAAAATGAAACTGCCTTTTGATTTGGCAGTTCCACTGCTGGGATTATACTCTTAATCCTGAAACACCAACTCAGAAGAACCTATGCACCCCAATGTTCATAGCAGCAGAATTTACAATAGCTAAGTGCTAGAAGCAACTGAAGTGTCCATCAGTAAATGAATAGATCAAAAAACTGTGGTACATTTACACAATGGAATACTACATAGAAGAAAGAAAGGAGCTTCTGCTTTTCTTGATGGAACTAGAGAGTATTATGGATGGAACTAGAGAGTATTATGCTAAGTGAAATAAGCCTAGTAGTGAAAGATAAATACCGTATGATCTCACCTATAATGGAACCTAATCAACAACACAAACAAGCAAGCAAAATATAACCAGAGACATTGAGATAACGAATAAACTGACAGTAAACAATGAGGCAGCTAATTGGTGATTGGGAGAATTGTGTGAGGCCCCAGGGTGCCTACTTTCAGGGGACTGAGGCATCATCATCCTGTGTACAGTGTTTCTTGTATCTTGTATCTCCTTCAATAAATGTCTCTATTTTTCATAGTATATGGCTGGATACCTTCTGGCCAGATTTCGTATATGTGGTGCCCAGTTGGATGTATGAACATGTGTGTCTTTGTATATTTATTATCTATCAGTTTCAATAAATATTTGCTGTGAATACCATTCAAAATGTTTTGAAGGAGCATATACTGTGAGGGTAATAATGATTTTATACCTTCTGTTGTGTTTTTTTATAGGATGTCTTAAGTTTGGTTTAAATACTAGCCTATAAAATTATAATAATAAGTAATCTGTTCTTGAAATTTCATCAATTTTTTTCTTATGATGTTAGAATAATTAGAGAATAAATTAGATCCAACCATCTAAATCACCTAACTAGCCAAACATAGTGGTAGTAAAGGACCAGAACAATAACAAAAGAAAGAAATGACAAGTAACATACATAGCTACTTAATAAAAGTTAGCAGTTATAACCTTGATGATTTTATGGTTGCTAATTATTGTTAGATTCTGCTGTGCCTTCATCTTTAAAAAAAATTGTTTTCAAGTTCCGCCCCCACCACCCTGCAAGTAACTCACTGTCTGGAGGAAGATATAAAACAGACACTCATTCTACTTGTTTTATTTCTAGCCATATGTTTTTACTTGCTTTTGTTTTTCAGTTTAGGAAACTTCAGTTGATTTTGTGGTTGGGTAAACAAAGGTTTATCACAATGTGTTACTTTCCAAGTATCTGCTTGTGTTTCACAAAATTCAGGCAGACTTCATATATAACCAGTGACTGTGATCTGTAACAGGTATGTGGGAAAGTAAATGGCCTTTCTCTTGGAGATTTCCAAAAGACAACATATGTAATTGCTTACTAGCTTTTTGGAAACATTCAAGTTCTGCTGTTGTGCAAAAAGTGATGCTGGAGCTTTTCTTTCTCTTTTTTTTGTGGGGGGGTGAGGTTGGCTTTGTTCACAACTTTTCAGAAAGGGTGTGTAGGTTCTTATTAGTTCCATCTGTTTCTGTTCTCTTCTGGTTCCAAAGAATGGATGAGAGTAACAGAGGTATTTAATCTTTAAAAAAATTACCTAAGTGTTGAAAAAAGTCTTAAACTCACTATAATCACCATCAGCTTTTAAGATTTCTACTTGTTAATGATACAGATGAGAATTCCTTCACAGAAATTTCAAAAATGTGTTTAGTGTTTATTTTCACATTTCCTCTAAAAGGGAAAATTAGTCACTTTAATTTAAAAATATTGAGCTCTAATTTTGGCCCTTTTACTTCATACTTTTATTTAAAATGCACTTTTGAACCCTGGCATTCAGAAGTTTTCTATTTTGATATTGCTTTAGGAACACTTTTTAATATAAGTAATATATGATTATGTTAGAGAACTTTTAAAAGTAGTTAAAAAGTAAAAGTTTCTGTAATTCTAAAACTGTTCTAAAAGACAGTCTTAACTATTTAAAATATAGAAAATTATTTCCTATAATTCCAATATCTATAAACAGTTCTTTTAACAGTTTATTTTTTCTCTTTTGTGCATATGAAACTGAAATCATTTTTTAATTATAATCCATCATGAGCATTGTTTAGTAGCAAATATTTCTATAAGCATGGTTTTAAATAGCTACATAATAGACCATGTGTACATATATGTAAATTTCATTTAATTTTTCCCGTACTCTTAGACATTTAAGGTTTCTCCATTTTTAACTATTAAAGTATACACTGAAATGATCATGCAGTTTCTTAAATTGGTTTGTCTTTGATAATCTTCTGCATGTGGTATTACTGGGTGATAAGAGGAGATGAACATTGTTTAAACTCTTTTTTTTTTTAAGATTTTATTTATTTGTTTTTAGAGAGGGAAGGGAGGGAGAAAGAGAGAGAGAAACATCAATGTGGGGTTGCTGGGGGCTGTGGCCTGCAACCCAGGCATGTGCCCTCGCTGGGAATCGAACCTGTGATGCTTTGGTTCGCAGTTTCTGCTCAATCCACTGAGCTACGCCAGCCAGGGCCATCATTGTTTAAACTCTTTATACAGGTTACCAAACTGACCTCAAGAAAACTGGTAACAATTTATACTATAAAAACAGTATGAGAGGTTTTTCTTCTTCACGTTTGGTATTGCTAAATAAATGCCAACTGTCAGGTTTACTTTTGTCTACATTACTACTAGTGAATTTTAACATATCTATATTGATCCTTCATATATATCTTAGGGAATTACCTGTTTATATATTTTGTCTATGTTTTTCTTTGGATATTCATCTTTGAAATACTGATTTATAGATGCTCTTTATACATAAAGGAAACAGTCCTTTGTTATGTGTCAATTCTTTTTTTTTTTTTGCTTTTTGCATGTTTGTAAATTTTTCTACCTCTAATATGTAGTCATTTCTTGTTCTAGAAGAATGAACGCATGTTCACATTCCAAGTGGAGACTGCACCTATTTTATTTTTTTGGATTATATTTTCTTCTTTATAAGTCACTGGTTATAGTGGTTTGCATCATAATTCTCCCTTCCCTTCCTCACTCCAGCTGCCACCCCCCTGGGATTAGGAACTGTGAGTAGAATGTTGCTGTAATTCATGTCATTGCTGTGCACCTGTTTCCTTCTCTGTTGAAGGGATAGGTGATCTCTGAATGTTCCTGTCATTTCACACATGTGAATTAATTTGTTTCTTTATCTTTCTCCTTTTCCTTCCCTTGCATGCTCTCACATCTCCAAATGTAAGGAACAAAAAAAAGAAAAAGAAAGAAAGAGCATGACTTGATATGATAGTTCCAGGATAAATCTCCAGGCAATGGTTTTTGAATTTTTGTACACATTTATGAAAAAAACAAAGCAAAACCAAAAAAAAAACCCTGTATATCTTACATCCTAGTCCAGAATACCAAGGAACTGGATTTTGGTCAGATTCCCCCTCAGAAATATCTGCAGCAGCTTCCCACCACCAGTTTAGTACCATTGCTTTTCCTCTGCGTATTCTCTTTCCCTGACATTATCAAACTCTTAAAATTTGTTTATAAATTAAGTGAAGTGGTTTAATTATTGGATTGTGAAAAATGAGAGCCTTTGAAGGCATTTGTTTTGTTTTAATGTAAGGGCCTTACTTTTTTAGATTGACATATACAATGTCTTATGTGTGCAACCCAGAGATAAGGGCCTGGACAGATCTGTATTTAAATATTTCAGTGAGGAGAGGTCCAAGATGGCAGCAGAGTAGCTGGTAACTCCAACCACTTGCTCCCAGACCCAGACTGATCTCGCAGCCAAAGCATAAAGCAGTCGACGGGGGAGTCCAGCTAGAGTGAGTGAGAGAGTCTCTGAGTGAGCATGTTGGCAGACAAGAGCGTGGAGAATACATGGCAGTGGGCAAGAACCTGCCTTTGATTTTTGGGGAGCAGAAGCACATGGAAAACAGGCCCCCCAAAAAATTAGTGCTGCAGCTAGGGGCCACACAGAAACTTTTAAAAGGGAAGCTGAGACTAGGCAGGGGCCCAGGGCTCATACATGTGTGTCAGTGGGTAAAGCAGCTCTGGTAACCAAAAACTCAAAGGGGTAGAGTCACACTGAAGGAACTTTAGGACCTGATCCCACATGGTTCAGAAACAGGGGGCTGTTCAGAGTGGAGAATTTGGGCACAAACCTCCTGCGAAAGAACAATAGTCTTGGGACTGGAAAGCAGGAGTTGAATGGCTGAGATTTGCTGTAGCAAGCCAGATCCCCTCACAGACAGGAAAGCCCAATCCTGCCTGTGGGGATACAGGCTCTGCAGATCAGTGAGGTCAGGCTCTGGAGTCTCCTACTGGGTACATTTCCACAGAGGAAAGAAGAAAAAGCTCTGAAAGCCCCATTTACCAGACACTGTGAGCTACACACTTCCTTGGGCCCTGATCCCCTCTGTCCTCTTTATAATTGGAGCTATTTTCTGTCCTGCATAGCTCTTTAACAGTCATTTCTTGTCCTTGAACTTTGGGCCTAATATGTCACTAGGTTTTATATTCAGTTTATTTCAAATCTCTTATTTTGCTTTGCCCTTCTCTTACTCCATATTTCTCCTTCCTCCCTCTTTGTATTTTTGTCTTAAACTCTATTTTCTCTGTTACTATAACGTGGTTCTATTCCTTACTCTTACTATTGCTCCTGCCTCCAGCCTCTCAAAATCATTTGTGATTGTCATTAGTCATTTCACATTCCTTTTCCTGTTCTTAAAATACCTTTACTTTTTCTCCACCTTTATCAATTTTTGCTTGTAGGTTGTGGATAAGGAGGTTGTTGTTACAGTTCTTCGATCTCTTTTCAGATAGTCACTATTGTATTTCAAATCTCAAATTTCACAGTTCTTTCCTCTCCTCCTCCATATTCCTTCCTCCTGCCCTTTCCTTTTTTCTGTTACACTGTTAATCTTTCCATGTCTTCACTGGGTTTTCATTCTGTACTTTTAGTATGCCTTCTCCCTTTATCCTCTCAAAATAAATTGTCTTTCCTCTAGACCTTTCTTTCCTTTGTCCCTCTTATTCCCATCCCACATGTATAAATCTTAGCTCATCAATTGTTGATATTGCTGTGGAAAAGCTTTTCCTATAATTGGATTTCTATTATTTGATATATATATTTATATCTGTGGTTGTCTTTTTTTTTGTCATTAGATACATACAAATATATTTTTTTTCTTTAAATTTTGGTTTTAATCTAATATATATGCTTCCCATCTCTTATTCCATTCCACCTTCCTTCCTCCCTTGGTTATTTATGAAGTAAATTTTATTTTCTTCCCCTCTTTGCCTTGTCTCCATTCCTTACTCTTATTATTGCCCTTTTCTCTACCCTCACAAAATCTCTTTTCTTTCTGTAAGTCATCTCATATTTGTTCTTCCTTTCTTATAATAGTCTTAATCTCTTTACACCTTAATAAATACTGGCGAATTTGCTGTTGATAGTGTAATTGAGGGACATTAGTTTTGCAGGCGGGGTCTGTTTCCTGGCTGTTTGGTTTCTGTTCTGACAGCACCAGTGCAACAGTTTGCAAGACATGGTGGGTGGAGTGACTCTGTCAGTCAGCCTGAGGGAAGAATTTACCAAAGAATGACCCAACAACAACCAAAAGCCAACTATAACTAGAGAGCCCACATAAACAGCATAAAGAGAAGCGCAAGGGCATCAAGCTTAGGCAATCAAAGAGACTGAATCACTGAGTCCCACAGGTCTGCTACTACAGAAAATCACACCACAAAGACAGGGAGTCAAAGCAGATCAATAACACACAGAAACAAACAAGAAGAGTCATCTAAAATGGCGAGAAAAGAAACAGCCCATAATCTAAAAGAAAGGAGACTCTAGAAGGACTGTTAAATGAAATTGAGGTAATCAAACTATCAGACATCAAATTCAGAATAATGCTTATAAGAATGTTTGAGGTCAGGGAGAGCTTCAGAGAACTCCCTGGAATCTTCAAGGAACTTAACTGCAAACTACACCAGTGTGAAAAGGACATAGAAACTATCAATTAGAGTCAGGATAAAATGAAAAATACAATATCTGAAATGAAGACAGTGGAAGGAATTAAGAGCAGGTTAGATGAAGCAGAGGATTGAATCAGTAAGCTGGAGGACAAGATAAAAAAATCTCAGATAGAACAACAAAGTGAAAAAGACTCAAAAAGAACAAAGAAGTGTTAAGGTAACTTTAGGACAACCTGAAATGTAATAATATCCATATAACAGGGTTCCCAAAAGGAGATGAACAAAGGATTGGAAAACTTCCCTAATTTGATGAGAGAAAAAGTCATGTAAGTCAAGGAAACACAGAGGGTCCCAATCAAGATAAACCCAAAGCGACCCACTCCAAGACACACCATAATTAAAATGGCAAAATTCCAAGACAAGGAGAGAATCTTAAATGCAGCAAGGGAGAAATGGATAGTAACATACAATGGAGCTCCAGTAAAGCTAACAGCTGATCTCAATGGAAACACTCCTGTCCAGGAGAAAATGGCAAGAAATATTCCAAGTAATGAAAAGCAAAGGCCTGCAACCAAGACGACTATACCCAGCAAGGCTCTTAATTAAAGTGGAAGGTGAAATAAGGAGTTTCCCAGACAAAAGAAGGATAAAAGAGTACACTTCCACCAAACCAGCACTGCAAGATATGCTAAGGTGACTGCTATAAGAAGAGGAAGGAAGGGAGTGAGAGAGAGGAAAACAGGTACAAATGGAGAAAGTGACAATGAATAACTACCTATCAGTAATAGTCTTAAATGTTAATGGATTACATATTTCAATCAAAACATAGAGTAGCTGAATGAGTAAGAAAACATGACCTATATATATGCTGCCTACAAGAGACCCACCTCAGAACAAAAGACCTACACAGACTATAAGTGAAGTGTTGGAAAAAAAGATGACATGCCAATGAATAGGGAAAAAAAGCTGGGGTAACAATATGTATCTGACAAAATAGACTTCAACAAAGGCCATAAAAAGAGAAAGAGAAGGACACTTCATTATATAAAGGTAGAACCCATTAAGAAGATATAAACATTGTAAACATATATGCATCCAACATAGGAGCACCCAAATGAATAAGAAAAATCTTAGAGGACTTGAAGAAAGATACAGGCAGCAATACACTTATACTAGGGGATTTTAACACCCTGCTGTCAACAATGGATAGATCTTTTAAACAATCAACAAGGATATTGTGGCACTAAACAGTACACTGGATCAAATGGACTTAACTGGTATATACAGGACATTTCATCCCAAAGAAGCAAAACATAACATTCTTTTCAAATGCACATGGAACATTTTCAAAGATAGACCACATGATAGGACACAAAACAGGCTTCAACAAATTCAAGAAAACTGAAATCATACCAAGCATTTTCTCAGACCACAATGGCTTGAAACTAGAAACCAGCCTTAAGGAAGAAATCTCAAAAACAGTCAAATTCATGGAGAATGAATAACATGTTATTAAACAGTGAATGGATTAAGAAAAAGATCAAGGAAGAAATCAAAAAGTTTCTGGCAACAAATGAAAATGAGCACACAACAGCCCAGATCCTATAGGACAGAGTAAAGGCAGTTCTGACAGGGAAGTTTATAGCAGTACAGGCCTACCTAAGATAGAAAGAAAGATAGAAAAATTTCAAATAAACAACCTAACCCTACATCTACAAGAACTGGAGGAACAAAAACAAAACAAATATACAAACAACAACAATAATAATAAAGAAACAAAGCCCAGAGCAAGTAGAAGGAAGAAAATAACCAAGATCAGAGGAGAATTAAATGACAGAGACTAAAAGAAATATTGGCAGGGTCAATAAATCCAGGAGTTGTTTCTTTGAAAAAATAAAATTGACAAACCTTTAACCATACTCATCAAGAAAAAAAGAGAGGGCCCAAATAAATAAAATCAGAAATGAAAGAGGAAAATTAAAACTGATACCACAGAAATACAAAAGATTATAATAAATAACTGTGAACTCCTATTCTCAAACTATTCCATAAAATTCAAGAAAAGGGAAGAGTACCAAACTCTATTTATGAGACCAGTATTATCTTAATTCCAAAACCAGAAGAGCTCCAAAGAAAGAAAACTAAAGGTCAATATCATTGATGAACAGAGACACTGAAATCCTTGACAAAATATTAGCAAATCGGATCCAGCAATACATTAAAAAGATCATACACCATGGTTGAGTGGGGTTTATCCCAGGGATGCATGGATGGTACAATATTCACAGATCAATAAATGTAATATACCACATAAACAAAATGAAACAAAAATTATATGATCTTATCAATAGATGCTGAAAAATGATTTGATAAAGTACAGCACCCATTCATGATAAAAACACTCAGCAAAGTGGGGATAGAGGGAGCATATCTCAACATAATAAATGCTGTGTACAAGAAATCTACAGCCAACATCAGTAGTCAACAGACAAAAAAAGCTTTCCCTCTAAGATCAGGAACAACACAGGGGGTCTGCTGTCACCACTTTTATTCAACATAGCTTTGGAAGTTCTAGGCACAACAAGCAGAAAAAGAAATAAAAGGCATCCAAATTGGAAAGGAAGAAGTAAAACTGTCATTGTTTGCAGAAGACATCATAATGTACATAGAAAACCATATAGAATTCACCAATTGACCTAGTGAGTCAGTTCGGCAAAACAGCAGGATACAAAGTCAATACTCAGAAATCGCAGGCATTTTTGTACACCAACAATGAAATATCAGAAACAGAAACTAGGAAAAAATCCCATTTACTATAGCCACAGGAAAAATAAAGTACCTAGGAATAAACTTAACCAAAGAGGTAGAAGACCTGTACTCAGAAAACTACAGAACACTGAGGAAAGAAATTAAGGAAGACATAAATAAATGGAAGCATATTTTATGTTCACAGATGGAAGAACTGACATCATCAAAATGTCCATACTACCAAAGCAATCTATAGATTAAATGCAATCCCTATTAAAACACCAATGACATATTTCACAGATTTAGAACAAACATTTCAAAAATTTACATGGAATCATAAACGACCCTGAATAGCCACACCAATTTTGAGAAAAAAGAACAAAGTAGGAGGGATCACAATACCTAATATCAAACTATATTACAAGTCCACTGTAATCAAAACAGTCTGGTACTGGCATAAGAACAGACACAGGTCAATCGAGCAGAATAGAGATCCCAGAAATAAACTCATGTCTCTATGGTCAATTAATATTCGACAAAGGGGGCAGGAACATATAGTGGAGTAAAAATAGCCTCTTCAATAAATGGTGTTGGGAAATCTAGACATTTACATACAAAAAAAAATGAAACTTGACCACAGACTTATACCATACACAAAAATAAACTCAAGATGATTAAAGACTTAAATATAATTTGTGACACCATAGAAGTGCTGGAGAAGAATATATGCAATAAAATTTATCATGCAGCAATATTCTTGCTGATATATCTCCTAGGGCAAGGGATGTAAAGGGAAGAATAAATAAATGGACTACATCAAATTAAAAAGTTTCTGCACTGCTAAAGAAGACATCATAATGAAAAGGGAACTAATTGTATGGGGAAAATATATTTGCCAATGATACCTTGGACAAGGGTTTGATCTCCAAAATATATAAAAGAACTCATATGATTTCACAGCAGGAAGATGAACAATCCAATTGAAAAATGGTCAAAGGACCTGAAGAGACACTTCTCTGAGGAGGACATACAGAAGACCCAAAGACATATGAAAGAATGTTTAACGTCACTAGCCACCAGTGAGATGCAATTAAAACCACAATGAGATAGCACCTTACACTGATCAGAATGGCTATCATTAACAAATTAACAAAGAACAAGTCCTGGAGAGGATGTGGAGAAAAGGGAACCCTAGTACACTGTTGGTGGCAACACAGACTGATGCAGCCACTGTGGAAAACAGTATGGAATTTCCTCAAAAATCTAAAGTCAGAACTGTTTTTTGATACAGTGATCCCTCTGCTGGGATTATACCCCAGGAATCCTGAAACACCAATTCAGAAGAACATATGTATCCCCATGTTCATAGCAGAGGTATTTACATTAGCCAAGTGCTGGAAACAGCCTAAGTGTTCATCAGTAAATGAGTGGATCAAAAAACTGTGATACTTTTACACAATAGAATACTACACAGCAGAAAGAAAGAAGGAACTCCTACCCTTCACGGCAGCATGGATGGCTCTGGAGAGCATTACGCTAAGTGAAATAAGCCAGGTGGTGAAAGACAAGTACCATATGGTCTCACCTATAAGTGGAAACTAATCAACAAAATAAGCAAGCAAAATATAACCAGAGACATGGAAACAAGGAACAGTTTGAAGGTGATTAGAAGGGAGGTGGGAAGGGAGTAATGGGGGGGAAAGAAGAAGTGTCTAGTCAAGGAACATGTATAGAGGACCCATGGACATGGACAGCAGGGTGGAGATTGACTGGGAGTGGGGTGGGTTGGGTAGGGGAGAACAGTGGGGGAAAGATTGGCACAACTATAATAGAACAGCGATATAAATAAATAAATATTTCAATGAGAATTTCTTTATCATTTTACTTTGGAATAGAAAGATTGGGTTTTAGTATTCCAAGGGATGTTTGACCTGTCAAAATCTCTTTTAAACTTTGAAATAATACCATGAAAAAGGTCTGTTTTTTCGTAGTGAATTGATGGTCGCTAAATAAACCAAGACTGGCAGCCTGTGTCAGAAAGGTATAAAAAAAGGTCAACACATTCGTAGATGAAATCCAGCAACCAGTAATGAGAAGTGAGGTTTTAAATTTGCATTGAGCTCTGCAGATCACATTGTATTTATTTTTTTAAATAATAGCTGTTTTACTTGACATCCCATTTCATGAATTCTAAGGATGACATTTGAAAGTAGGTATTCTGTAAAAATCTGGAAAATGTAATTTCATGTCTGAGATTCCCGTTTCTGTTTAGGACGGTTTGCTTATACTGCCCATCCCCGTCTTTTGTCGAGTTGCCTGCATTCTCAACGGCATCCATTTCGTGAGGAAAACTGGATAACCCACAGATTGTAGAGTTTTACTGCTTGAAGATGTCTGAGGAAATCATCTTGTTTGAGCACTTTCCTTCTCTTTCTTCATGTATTTTTAGAAGAAACTGAGTTTTTCAAGCCCACCTAGTAAATTTATGGCAGAGGGCAGGGCTAGACTTCTGTTAACTCTTAATCTTCTCTCTTTTTCTGTAGCTACATTCTTGTAAAAGGATATTGTGTCTTTACAGTGGGCTGTGGGTGAGTAGACACAGTGAAGATTTCCTGTTTGACCAGTGATCTGGATTTTAACTCAAGACAGGTAGCCACAAAGAGCAGAAGCATGTGTGGTTTACCTGGCGGCATTCTCTAATTCCCTAAACCCTTTCTTTAGTGAGGGAGCCCTGAATTTAGGCTTCCCTTGCAAAGGTGAGCATGGCCAAATTGGAGATGCTTATTTGTGCTGTGCCACAGCCATTTTACATACTTTGGTCTGACACCACTATTGAGGAATTGTTTAGACATACCTGGGAGTGTTTATAACGGTCAGGCTATCTACCTAGAACTGTCAGTTCTTTTATTAAATTCAGAGTCACCAAAGCTGTGTTCTCTGCCGGGGAAAATGCCAAGTCCGTGTTGAGAGGATCTCTGAGCAAGAGCACTGCTGTAACTGTCTGAGGGTAAACCCGTTTGTTCACAGGTTACATTTGCGGAGATTCCTCCTTCCTTAATAAGGAATATGCTCCTTAACTTTAGGTGCCTTTCTTTAGGAAGTTGCTTGGTTTTGTTTATTTTACTTCGAATGAATTATTTTGTTACCTCAAGGTTAAGTTACATTTCTTTGAACAACAGTAGTTAGTTCTCTACCTCATTAGGTAAACAACATCTTATGTGGATTGTTTTTGTTTCAGAAAGCAATTTTAAAGTTAAAATTTCCTTTTATTACCTTGATCATTGTTCAATTTCTAAAAGTTTCTAGGAGTAAATAATCCCATTTCCCTGACTCCCTTTATGAGCCTGAAAGGGTAATTAAGTTTTGTACGTGTTTAAACATCACTCTTAAAAGTCAGTTAAATGCATTTTTCTGCTTATCTTCTATCAGGTTTACTCAATATTCTGTTTATCACTAAAATTCTATTTCTAAAGACTTTGTCATTTCTTTGGCTTCAGGGGTGAGATCTTGAGAGGAACCATGTGCACCCTTGCTGGTTCCGTCACAGTGGGTGCTTGCCTTACCTTAGTATGGTTAAAGCTCTTCTCCCTCATAATCGTGGAAATGGATAGAGTAAGCTCTTGGAAAGCTTAAAGCATTACACAGGTGAAATATGCAAGACTATAACTGGCTAAGATGGTCATTGGTCATCTTTTTCTTAGTTCATTTTTGCTTTAGCTTATATAATTGAATTGCCTTTATATTAATCATTTTAAAAGTACTTATTGAGAGAGGCCTGTTTTCATTTAGTACCCTGTAAAACATACTGAAGACATAGTCCCTACTAACTAATGCTTTTGCTTTACAGTTTAGAAATGACTCATTTTTGTCACTGAAGTTACCTCTAGGATGGAGAATCTTATTTCTATAAGATCGTTAGGAGAAGCATCCTTCTACATAAAAATTCAGGTTTGTGATGAGAGTTGTATTTTAAAGTGGTTAGGTAAAGGTTTGGTGCATTGAAGGACAGGTATTAAAAAAAACATTTTTAAGTTTCTAGAAGGTGCCTGATATTTTTATCCCGTAAACCCTTTAGCATCCACTTTATGTGAGATGGTGTTGTAGGTGCCCTCCACGTACATGGGTTTCTGCCTTGCTGCTGAGTGCTGATTATTCTAGTAAGGGTTAAGGCGCATTCCCAACATTCCTAGCCAAGATTTTAGGAAGGGCCCTGATGAGTGCTTTTAAGAGGGAAACTTGATGAGTTGTAACTTACAGCTGAGGTTCTTCATCTAACTAGACTTCAGGGAGTCCCTGAACTCATACGGGAAAACATTATACCTTTATTTTCTTAACCTCTGAAATTTAGCATTTACTTACATTATGAATGTAGCCAACAAACCCCAGTAGTACTAGCAGTATCTGTGGCTTGATCATCCACTGAAATACGTATATTTTGTATCATGCATTTTATTGCAGCTTTCTTGAAATATTGTTTATGTTCACAAACAACACTGAAACTGTAGTACACTTAAATCTCTCATTACATCTTAGTAATGAGCTAATAAAGATGCACATAAATCCTGATGGCACAAATTTGTTTTTAAAAATATCTTCATAATTATATTTCAGTAAAACTGCTTTCCTTTGAAATTCTATGAACTTAATTTTATGCGTTTAAAAGCATTATCCTCAGAAGGGATCAATAGACTATACCAGACTGCCCAAGGGTTCATGCTACAAAAATGGTTAGAAATCTGACTTACAGGACTTGTGAAGGCTTCATCACAGAGAAAATAGAGTTTAAACACAGGGGAGAAAAACAAGCCAAAACAGTTGTTTTATTTGTACCTGGGTTAGAATGTCAGCTCTAACACATTTGATCTGTGTGATTCCTGGAATTTACCTAACCTTGCTGTGCTTCGTTTTCTTCATCTGTAAAACAGAGATCATAATGCCCTTCCTACCTCCCAGGACTGTTAATGGTTAAACCAATGTAAATTGTAAGCACAGTGTTGAATGTGAGGTGCTATTATATTACCTGCAGTATCGATTTCCCAAAAGTATCTGCTTCTTTGAAAAATTCAACACTCAATAATTTATGTTGTCATGTGCATTGCTTTCTAATAAGTTGATTTGGGGTAGGAAACCATGGATTATGCAGTGTTGAATGTATATAGACCCTAAATTAAGTAATCTATTTTTTTAGTTAAATAGTTCATCTAATTAAACATTTATTTAAGTGCTAATCAGGTACTGCCTTATGCCCTGGAAATATAAAGATGAATAAGGCAAGGTCTCTGGCCTCAGAGAGGCCACTGTTTATTGGAAGAGACAGATGTGTAGGCAGTTGGTTATTAAAATAGCCCTGGCTCACTTCACCAGCTTGGAGTAGGGGTGATTGAAACCATGCCATTCTTCGAAAGTTTTCCCTTTTGTTGAGCAAACCCAGTGGACTTGAATGTGTTGGCACCTGTATCAAAATGGAAATATTAATACTGTGTACCTAGAAATTGACATTATGTGGGATTCTCATGAAGCTATGATAAGATTAAACATGTTAATTTATCACAACACCTGGTACATACTATATTTTAAATGGTAACTTTTCAGATAAACCACATGAAACCTGACTGTTTTTGATGTGCTTAAAAAAAGGAACCTTTCTAAGGATAAACCAATAGTATTCAAAGCAGCAGTAGTGGTGATTTTATGTGGCGGTAATCTTACAAACATCTAGGTGTCAGTCAAAATCTAGCTGATTCACTTTTATGAGAACAGGACAAGGATTATTTTTTTAGGAGTGTACTAGAAGATGCCCAAAAGTCCCTGGGTATACCCCCCTGTGAAGTATTATCACATACACTTTTATAATACCTTTAACTTTATTTACTGTCAAGTTTATTTTAACTATGTACATTTTTAACATTTTATGTGGTTTTATTTTTGTTTCCAAATGTTTGGCATGTACTCTATCATATTTAGAAATGAAAACTAACAGTTAATGAGATAATTGTGTTCTCACCATGGCATACACTTAATGTCTTTAAAACTCTGGACTGACTCATTAGGCCTGACACCTTCAGTGTGATACTCATATTTGTTTTATTTCTTCTCAGCCAACATTTGAGTATTCACTGATTACGTGCATTTGGAGTAGTCCAATGCTTTGGGAAGCATTATTTTAGTAATTGTGGTTTCTATCGCAAGAATGGTCTTTTTTGAGCAAGTTCTTTCTTCTTTGAGATGGTTTGTATATGCTTTTATTTTTTTAATTATGACAAATAATTGCAGAGAGAAAACTTTTCTTTCCCCAGTGGCCTTTAATCTCTTCATGATTATGACGAAACAGTAAGTGATGATTTACTACTGCTGCGATTTTTTTCAGTCACCTTGGAATATATTTAATCCTTTATAGACTGCTGAGATTTTAGCTTCACTACTGAGTTTTGTTCTAAAAATTTCTAAATCACATAGAGGAATTAATTCCCATCCTGGCTTATCGTCTACTCTTATAAAATTGCATGCACGTCTGATGATGTAGCATGGACAGATGTTAAACTAGTGGTGATTTTAGAAGGATATAAAGGGGTCTTCAACAGGTAAGGCAGTAAATATACTTAACCTCTGTTCCATACACTCACTTCCCAGCCTCCTTTGTTTTTTAAATTGGCTTCATTGCATCCTCCAGAACACTCACAGATGGCAGGCATGGTGTGAACTTAGCCCCACTTCGTTCCTTAGGATAGTTTGAGAAAGTAGATGATTTGAGCAAGCGGGGGAGCAGGGAGGAAAGGCTATGTTTGGGGACTTCCAGCTTGCTTCCCTCCATCACAGCTCCAGGGATCAGTCTGGCTGGCCACCACTCTCTCTCACTCCCTTCTCCCTCCTTTTATGGCTTCCTTTTCCTTCTCCTCCTCCCAACTCCATTTCCCCCCTTCTTTGTGTAGCTGTCTGCATAGTCAGAATGGCCCCCCAGGACATTTAAGGTGACTGGGGTTGCTTCCTCCCACCCTTGAAGAACACAACTTGCTGGGTTTTCAGCAAGTATACAAAAGAGGGCTGAGTGCATGTATCATGGAGGGGTGTACACTTGGTATTTCCTTTACTTAGCTCTTCAAAATTGTGTGTACACTTATAATGGCATAAGGTGGCAGTTCCTGGAAGTTTTATTACGGAAACAGTAAGTGGCAAGTGATTATTATTGTAAATGCAGTAGGGTTAGCAGAGAGTGCACCATGACCTTAAATCATTGGCCAGAGGCTATCTAGTTGAGAAAACATTCATTCCATTGTTTCTACCAAGCCGTCCACATACCATCTCTGAGCAGTGGCCATGCTTCAGCTTCTCTGCTGCACAGTGTTTTCTCCTCCTCCAAGTGTGATGCTGTAGTGCTCAGGTCATGCACGGACCTATTTGGTCAGTTTTTCCCACTCTTAACATCTTTATGTCTTAGTCCATTTAAACTGCTATAACAAAACACAATAGACTGAACGACTTATAAACAACAGGAATTTATTTGCCACAGTTTTGGAGATCGGAAGTTCAAGATAATGGTTGTGGCAGATTTCACTGTGGTGGCTGGCAAGGACCTACTTTCTGGCTCATAGATGGTGGCTAAGGAGCTCTGTGGGATCTCTGTGATAAGAGGGCTAATCCCATTCCTGAGGACTCTACCCTCTTGACTTAAGTACCTCCCCAAAGCTCCACCTTCCAATACCATCACACTAGGGGTTGGGATTTCAACACATGAATTTGGGGAGTTAACACAAATATTCAAATTATAGCACTTTATTTAACCAAACTTCCTCATGCATACTTAGCTGGTTAGGGATGGGGGATAGGAGGAAACACCCAGGGTTACCTGAGTATAATGTGCACATCTCGCTTTTCATTATCCTTGTCCTGTTTAGAAGGTTCTTGCCTTTATTACTTACCTGAAGAACTCTACCTGGCCTGTAAGACTGAGTCACTGATTACATCCTCTAGGTAGCTTCACTGCCCCTCCCTCCTTTTCTTCCTCCCTCTTTTGTTCTCCTTCCTTCCTTCTGTTTCCCTCTTTTATCTTCCCTCCCCTTCTGTTCATCTCCCCTCCCTCCTTTCCTTCTCCTGTTAGCAATTCCTCTGATTTTTCCATGTGAAATAATTTGCAGATACATAAGAATACAATGGAGAATACTGATGAAAAGTTCTTTGAGTGCTAGTCAGATTAAGATGTAATGTTGAATTGTATAATGATAGTCACATAAACTGCACAGTTTCCACCTTAGAAACTTCAAATGTGTACTTTTTAAGACTTTATTTATTCAATTTTAAAGAAAGGTAGGGAGGGAAAAAGACAGCGAGAGAAACATCAGTGTGTGGCTGCCTCTCACATGCCCCCACCTGGGGTCCTGGCCCACAACCCAGGTGTGTGCCCTGACTGGGAATGAAACCAGCGACCCTTTGGTTCACAATCTGGTGCTCAGTCCACTGAGCCACACCAGCCAGGGCTAAATGTGTATTTTTTAAAGGATGTGGGATATACTACTATTGTGCTGAGATAATTAAATAGTATTTCAGTAGTTTCTGCTCAGTAAATTTTCTACATGGGAAAAATGATTATGCTGTCTTCAGGGTACATTCTTAAATTTAAGGCACGCTAGCTAAAAGATGGAAGGGATGGAAAGATTTCAGTTGCTAAATGATGTATAATATTAAGAAGATTTTCTACAGAAAACTGTTTATTCTCCCTAATCTTAACACTCCTTTTTTTATTACTACTGACTTTTGGGTATGAAAGTTAGCTATTACCTTTTCATTTCCAAGATAACTTTCAGGTGGGAAATTTAAGCAGCATTATCTGTAAGTCATTTATAGTATATATTCATTGGGAGGAATAAAATTCTGCCAGTATTTGATGTTCTTGTGCCTTATAATTGTAAAAGTTTGTATATGCTCTTACCCATTCATTGTTTTTATTTATTTAAAATTTTAATAAAACTTATCAACAGGAACTATTTACAGTCTGTTTATGTCTTTGTACCTTCAATTTACACATTTTTGAAGTTGCTAGACTATTCAGGCATTGCTATTAAATATATGTCATCTTTCCTTGTGTGGTGGGACCAAACTGAGAAGAGGGAGAAAACTTCTTAATTGGGTTCTGACAAGCCTATTTGGAAAATTAATGCAAAATGGTAAAAAGCAATACTGCACAATATGAAAAGCTGGGATCAGAGTTATATCCTGAATTCAAAAGTAGGCATGTACAGAATAAATAGGAAGGATTATTCACATTGCAAAAAAAAGAATCTTTGTTTTGCCATTTAGTTTATTACAAAGTTCCCTTAAGTGGCAAATTGTGTTGCTATATTGAAAATCAGATATAAGATTGTGAATGTTTGAAATTTTATTTTCTCTTCTAGTAGAATGAAAGGTTTGTACCCATTCTAAACAGACACTAAATTCTGTTTTATTTCCTTTGGACACGGAGAGACTATAAATAGACTTACACTATTTCAGATCAGGTTTTGTCCCCCATATGTTTGCTGCAAATTTATGGGGGAAAAAATTGAATTGGGTGTAAAAGATTGTGGCCTGTAGTAAAATCTAGGGAAACGCAGTCATATGTTGTTGGTAATGCTTATTAGGGCTGGGATGGGTGACTTTAAGCTTTGTTGATATCTTATTAAGAGCATGTGGAATTTCGACTTTGGAGCTTTCACTGTGGTTGTTGTTTTTTTTTTTTTTTTTTTTCAGTTGTACAAACTTGTTTTCTGTCAGTGATTGTGTGAGGGATTTTAAGTCTAATACTGTGGAGAATTTTTACCGTGGGAGTCTACCTGACTTTATCCATTGTATATTCCTGTGTCTACGAAAAGAGCTGCTTTCTTTAGACGCAGGGCTCCAGACCTTACTCAAAGGAGCATGAACTCAGTTTGCACTGCAGGCAAGCCACAAAGGTGGCCATGGTACATAGGCCTGGAATGACACTGGTGTTTTTCTAGGCATAGGTGTATGGGAGAATCTTTTCCTGTCTTTTAGGTATAGGTAGAATACTATCTGCTCCTTTTAACCTGCAAGGCACTAAAATTAGAACCCAAGGCATTAATATAGGAACCACACTTGGGTCTAGAGGGAGAAACCTCCTCTAGAAGGCAGGGTTCTGAGGCCTAACCAATCCTAAATAGAGACAATGGACAATCCAACAGTGTGTGCTCATTGAA
This sequence comes from Tonatia bakeri, assembly GCA_004024845.1. NCBI lineage: Eukaryota > Metazoa > Chordata > Mammalia > Chiroptera > Phyllostomidae > Tonatia > Tonatia bakeri. The sequence continues at coordinate 25,643 of PVIA01004838.1, read as the reverse complement.
TAGTGATGTCATGTCATTCAGTAGACAGAACTCACATGCCATTCGGGTACTGGGGGGATGAAAAGGGATATAGAACTTAAAAGCATTTATATATGATGGAAGATATTAGAAACCTCAAATAAAACCTAGTAACAGGGGCAATCATTATTGCAAGGAAGGAAGCAGTGTCTTGAATGCAGTTCTGAAAGTAGAGATTATGTACATAGATGGATTTTTTCACCACCCAGACTTGAAAATTTATAGTGCAAAAATTAGCTTCTTGATGGAAGTATGTTTTTGGTTCACAGATCATAGTTTCAGAACAAGTGCCGTGGACTGAGTAACATCTTGGCAAAGCTTAAGACAAAGGCTTGTCGTTGTTTACTTTTTTAAATTTATACTTTTTAATCCTTGCTATAGTCTTTACTAAATATACCTTTGCCTGAAATAACTGATCTGTTGGTGTCTGAGACACCAATAAGTATTTAATCCTGTAGGGTACAGTCACACGGAATAAAGCTATAAGAAGTAGAAAGAAGTAAAAATAATGAAAATAAAAGAGAAATTTGAAAATACTACGGAAAAATGAAAACTGAGTATTATGAGATCTATGAGACAAATATTACCAAGATTGATGAAAAAAATAAAAGAATTCACAACTACAATTAGGAATATAAAATGAGATTTAGCTATAGATAGAACTTCTAAAAAATTGTAAAATTACTTTGAATAGCACTATGCCAGTAGATTTGGAAACTTAAGTGAAGTGAAACCTTTTATTGAAAAATAAAATTGACTCAAGAAGAAGTAAACAAAATACACTTCATTGTCTATTAAGATAGTGAAGTGATAATTAAAAGAGACTAGGCTCATACAGGTTTACCAATTGAAGGAAAGATAATTTCTGATTTTTAAGAATGGTTTCAGGAATTAGAAAAAGAAGAAAATCTTGCTTGGTGCAGCTAGTCTATCTTTGCACAATCCAAATTTAGAAAAATAAGAATAGACAACTAAAGACCAGTCTTATTTTACATGGATGCAAAAATTCTTCATAAAATATTAGTAAATAAAATTCAGCAATATACATCATTGTGAAGTATGTTTTATTCTGTGTGTGTAAATATTCTGTATTAGAAGGACTGTTAATATCATCTATCACATTAAAAGATAAAAAGAGAAAAATTATTAATGTAACATAAATGGCATTTAATAATATTCTACCTGTTAAACATAAAAATAGCCATTCAAGATAGAGTGAGCCCTGGAAACTTCTGAATATATATCATAAATGTACAGGAAATATCCTAGTTAGTGGGGAAGATTTCAAAGTTTTTGAATGAAAATTAGGATTAAAATAAGGGGATAGCTGTCATCACTTCCTATTCAATATTGTAGTGAAAACCCTGTATTTGCAGATGGTATGTGTTCTACCTAAAGAATTGCTAGAGGACCTATTGAAAAACTCATAAAATTCTGACTTTAGTAGAACTGCTAGATTTAAACTAGACAGACATAGAAAACTCTATAACAATAACTTAGAAAATGGCAGTAGATAAAAATAATTCATTCTCAAAAGTGTCAAAACTCAGAGTACCTTTTAGGTAAAATCTAAGCAAATACTGCCAGGGTCCAGTGGATGAATATTATGAAATATTACAGAAGAACATAGAAGACAGATACACCATGTTTCTGAATGGAAAGATTCAGTATCATAAAGCTGTTCATTATCCTCTACTTAGGAAGTCACCGCAATTGCAACCCGATAACAGGGTTTTCTTTGTTTTATGCTACTTGATAAGCTGATAATGAATTTGTATGAAAAAGCAAAGGGTCAAGAATATCCAACAAGATTTGGAGAGGAGGAGAAATGACATGGGGAGATTTTCCCTACCAGAGATCAAAGTTACTGTAATTGAGATATACTGGTATTAATAGAGGGGCAGGTAAATAAGCTAAGAGATCAGAAAGAAACCCGTGCATGATTAGAAACTTGGTATGTTTCACAGATGGCATTATATACATTGGAGGAAATAGTGGTCTGATGAATAAACATTGCTAGGATAATTGGCTGCCCAAATGGAGTTAAAGATAATACTGAATTCTTTATTTTTTAATTTAAAAAATTTATTTATTTATTTAAGAAAGGGGGGTAGAGGGAAAGAGAGAGAAACATCAATTTATTTTTCTACTTATGCATTCATTGTTTTATTCTTGTAAGTGCTCTGACCAGGGATTGAACTTTCAACCTTCACAGTAGTATTGGGATGACACTCTAACCAACTGAGCTACCCAGTCAGGGCCTTAATACTGGATTCTTTCATCACAGAGTGCACAAATACATTCTAAATATATTAACTACAGAAATGAGAAAAGCAAAAGTTTAGAAGAAAATGTGAGAGAAAATACAAAGTGTAGGACAGTTTTGTTTTTAAGCCAAAGAAAGCAGAATGCATAAATGAAAAATTGAAAAAGTCTCCTAAATTAAACTGATATATTTCATATGACAAATGAAACAAAGGGGGGAAATAAGACGAAAATGATATTAAACTACCTATAATCAAGATAGTGTGTGTATGTGTATATGTGTGTGTGTGTGTGTGTGTGTGTGTGTGTATATATATATATATATATGGAATTCCTATGCATCTGTATGAAAATACAATTCCTGAACAAACTGTAAAGGTATGAATAACAATTCAAAGACTAGGACACATGAATGGCCAATAAACTGTATTAGTTTCATGTAGTTGCTGTAACAAATTGTCCCAGACTGGGTGATTTAAAGCAACAGAAATTTATTCTCTTACATTTGGGAGGCCAGACATCTGAAATCAAGGTGTTAGTAGGGCTGCCCTGTCTCTGAAAGCTCTACAGAAGAAGGAATCCTTTAAAGCTTCTTCCAGCTTTTGGTGGCTGTTGACATTCGTTGACTTCTTGGGCTTATGACCATATCACTGCAATATCACCTTTGTTTTTACCTACTTCTATCTCCCCTGTATTCCCTCTCAGTCTCTTATTGGGACACTTGCTGTTGGCTTTGGATCCATCTGTTAATCTAAAATGATCTGTTCATCTCAAGATCCTCAACTTAATTTCATTTGCAAAGAATTTTTCCAAATAAGGTAGCATTAACAGGTTCCAGGGATTTGACATGGACACATATTGTGGGAGGTCGTCACTTAACCCACCACAATATTAAGAGAGATTGACATTTGTAATCATCAAGGGTATTCAGATTAAAATCATGTTCCATTTGTCATTTTTTGGTTTGGCAAATTTTGAAGCATGACATTTTTATAAAGATATAGAAGAATAAGTACGTGCTTCTGGATGAAGTGTGAATCTTTGCAAACACTTTGAAGAGCAATTTGGTGATATCTGTTCAATGTAAAGATGCCTAGTGCCTATACCTGGTGACTGGCAAATTGAAGTTCCAAGGTTATACTCTAGAGAAATTCTAGCACAAGGAAAGCTGTACAGGAATGTTAATTGCAACATTGTTTGGAATATCAAAGGAATGAAAACAGCCCAAATATTCACCAATAGATGAGGGAATAAATAGAAAGTGTGACATTCATACAATAAATAGAATGTGGTGACATTAAGTAAACAGTGAATCTCAAGATAATGAGCAAGAGACAAGTTGCAGATTTATTTGTATGGTATAGTTGTATTTATATAAAGTTTTATGACATGTAATTTTCTATATTGTTTATGAATACATGCCCACAAAACCTTAATGGGATTAATACCACATTCAGGATAGAATTTGTCTCTAGGGACTCTGGAAGGATTATTAGTGTGGGGATTGGTTTTGAGATTAAGAGCTTCAAGTATTTCTATAATTTATTTCTTTAGAAAAATGCAAAGCAGATATATTATACTGGGTTGCATAATGTTCTTCTAAATTTCAATTCCTTCCCAGAACCTCAAGATGTTACTTTATTTGGAAATAAGATCATTGCAGATGGAATTAGTTAAACTAAGGTGAGAGCATAATGAAGTAGAATGGGTCTTGAACCTAATATGACACTTATTGTACTTATAAAAGGGGGAAGAGACAGAAACACAGGGGAGGACATTCTGTGACGATGAAGACAGAGGGAGATACTGGAATGGTGAAGCGTCTATAAGCCAGGGGCCACTAAGGATTCGAGGATTGCTGGGAACTACCAGAATGTAGTAGAGTAGCTTGTCACAGGTGCGCAGAACCTGTGGTGGGAACCAACTCTGCCAACCTTGATTTTCCCACTTCTAGCATCCATAACTGAGAAAAAAAATTTTTTTTTGTTTCAAGTTAGTCAGTTTGTGCTGCTTTGTTACAACAGCCATAGGAACTCAATACATAGCCAAAATGTTAAGGTTTGGGGTTAAAGTTGGGTGATGAGTACATGGGTGTTATATTATTCTCTCTGTTTTTATACTGCATCCTCAAAATAGTTAAAAGCAACTCCCCACTAGTTTGATTGAATTTTCTATAATTAAACTTTTTGGGGTGGAGTTTAAAAATAAAATGGATGTGTGCATAATTGGCAAAATGAGCAGTGCTGCAAATATTACAGATGGAATCATAACTGATGCGTGTAGGAAAACCCAAGCAGTATGTTTCCTTTGGTCAGTTAAGGATTTTAAATATTTATTTAAGGAAAGGTGGGAGGAGTAACTCAGCATCAGAAAAGTCACTCTTGGCCAGTATCCAACATGGAAAATAATTGTGCATCTGGACCTAAGTTGTAAAAAACAAAGGTAACTGGACTATAAGACATTCACATAGTCATTGAGGTAATGATTCTCTAGTTCATCTACTTAATTAGCTGTATGATGTTTAATAGATTACTTGGTTGGCTTTGGTTTTCTCATTTATAAAATGGAGATTATAATATCTACTGCATTATTGTGAATATGAAATAACAAAATATCAAGCACTCAGTAAAGACTCAAACTGAAGCTTGTACTGTTAATAGCCATAGCGTTGTAAATTACTATAAGTAAACAAATTATAAAAGTGTTGTACTTGAGTTATCAGCCAAGGCAGCTTATATATTAATTAATTACCTTGAGAGTAATTTTATTTAGAACTTTTTGCTTTAAATATTACTGCTAAGACGGCTTTCTTTCAGGTACTGGAATGTACAAAATTAATCTGATGTCGTTTTCTCATGATAGTGACCATTTGTTTTAGTTTGCTCTCAGTGATTACCCTGTACATAGCAGCCCATCTTGCGTATGTGTGTTTTTGTTAAGACATAAACATAATAAAACCAAATTTTGTATAGCTCTATCTCTTCAGTTTACCATAGATTCTTTTTATAATTGCTTCATCTTTGGCCCTACTTCCTGCTTGATTTTATTAAATGATTGTTGAAAGAAAAGTATGGAGGAAAAGAAGAAATTTACCAAACAATTTAAAGTGAAAAAGTGAAGTGGGGTGCAGAAACTCAAACTAAAAATTTAAGGCAACTTAACACAATTCAGCAGTTGGAGGGAGAATAGAAACAGGGAATGCTATGTGCACTTTATCTACTTGGAGGTGAAGAGGCTCTCATTCACATGTATTTACAGAATAACTGTATCACTTTCCCTCTTGATTTGTATGGAATATCATGTAGTTTTCCCACCTGCATAATATATCTTAGTATAATCTCCATTAAATAGACATTAGGACAATAATAATTAAAGTCCAGGTCTTGCTCAGAACTAGTTTTGTATATGGCTTTTACAAGCACTTCTGCTTTTTCATATGATGATAACCTTTTTTCCTTAAATATCAAATGAAATTTTGAGTCATCGGTGGCATGATTATTCTTATAGTTTGACATGGATTAGTAATGTAACAATTAGTTAGTGAAATAATTCTTTCTTCAACATACTGAAAAATATCCTGCCAGGAGAGCTAATCAAAAGCTTTATTTAGTTTTACTCTTATTTGTTTTTATGGGAGGTCTGTGGGTGTGAAGGAACAAAAGAGACCTTGTTTGAAGTTGGCATATCCATTATGACAATAGCATGCATAAGAAGAAAGCTGTGTAACTATTTTCAGGCACACTTTATGAATCACAAAACACTTTGGCTTTAATGGGCAATTATGTGTTGGCTGTTTAGCTGGAGATGTTAACAGGCATGCACATAATTGCCAGTCTTTAAGAGGGAGTGTTTTATGTGGGAAAGTAATACCAAATGTTCTGTCAATATAGAACTTCCTTAGAATTACAGGATCAAGAAAACCCCTTGAAAGACCCTGGCATCATTCTTATCTAGTAAAATAAGTGAATAAAACTGTAATGTAAAGAAAATGATGAGGGTGGTATTGGTGGTGGTGATTAATATATCAGTTTGTCTATGAGCCAAACAGTGTTCTGAGTGCTTTAGATACTGTACCTTTTTTCGTTGAATCCTCATAAGAGTCCTAAAAGTTTGGAACCACTATTGTCTCCATCTTATAGGGAGATTACACACACACACACACACACACACACACACACACACACACACACACATTTATATTTATATTTATGCATGCAAGGATGGGAAAAAGTAGTTTTACAGTTGTGAGTACCAGTAACACAGTTTATTTTTATATTATTATTTATTAATTATTGTACTGTTTTCCATACTAACAACTGTAAACGTACTTTTGCTCCACCCTGTATATTCAAGTTATTACTTCATGGCTGTATATTATTCCATTTTTCAGGTACAGAGATGTGGATGGAGTTTATTCTTGTCTTTTAGATAGAAAATGAAGACAGGTGGCCTCTGATCCTATGATATTAAATAAGCCCTTTTCAGGACAACTGTTGTCAAAGTAATTCCTAGCTGAGGGAAGGGTTGTCACATCACTGCCACTCTGTTATTTTTTGCTAATGGGTAGCTGTATAAAGCAGAGGTTGTCATGGCTGCTCATATGTCCTTATAGTTTGAAGAATAAGTGCTTGAAAAGTCAAAGATTTGCCAGGGCCTCTGAGTAAGTTTTATTGTGCTAGTTGAGGGGGAGGAAACAGGATTTACAAAAATGAGGAAGATGACGCTGCTCCTCACAAGACATGCTGAGTCGAGCAAAAGTATAGACAGAAGCATCTAACTATATGTGATATGTAGTAAAATTAAATGACTATCAAATAGTTATTATAAAAAGAATGTGGCCTAGAAACAGGTTGTTTTTGCTGGGGAGATTGCGAAAAGGAGATTGAGATCAGTCTTGAAGGATGAGTAGACTTGTTTTCAGTGGAACATGAAAAAATAAAAAGAGGCTTTATACAATTGAAAAGTTCCTGCCACATTAGCAGTGTGCTTGGTGATTTATTACTAGATGTGAAACAGGTCATCTGACACTCACCATGGCCTGGAGAGGCAGGTGTTACTTCCTTATCTTAAAGTGAGGAAGCCAAGGCTCAGAGTGGCTCACCTCACCAAGCTAGCACGTGGCAGAGACTGGGTTTCATAGGAGGTCTGTTGCATGATTGGATGCTTCTGTACAGCTTCTGCAAGAGTGATGGCTTCATAATTGTGTGTGTGTTTTTTTCTTTGCTACTGCCTCCCAGGAGGGATTAAATTACCTAATAAGTGAGTAAGGGTTTTGTGACCTATGAATTGGAAAAATGTAGGAGACCTAAATGGGAATATCTCCTTAATCACCTATGTCCTGCTATCTCTGACTGCTAAGGGCTCACTCAGAGTTAACTGTGCTCTGTGGGACTGGTGTTAGGGAGGCAAAGCTATACAAACCTTCAGTAATTCATTGTGGCCTAGGAAGGACAAGAATCTATTTCAGAGTTCTAGGGCAACTCTGAAATGGCAGCGTCCCAAAAGTAGCCTCCATGCTTGGTCTTCATTCTTGGCCCTGATTAACTGCAGGAGCAGAATAGTCTGTTAAAAGAACAGGACAAGTTCTGGTGGTTATTCAAAAGACAAATCCAGCTTAAATGGCTGAGTTAATATTAAGGTGTGTTTTGTCCTAGGCTCTAAAAAATTAACAATACCAAGTACTATCATTAATCTTGGATTTACTTAAAGATGGTCAGCCCTCCTTTTGTCCCTCCCCGTGCAGAGGCTGTAGTGTGAGGTTTCCCCCTGTTACTTCTTAGACTAGTAATGATGTTTCTACTCTTGTTTTAACATTTCATCTTTTGACTGAGATTGAATGAGAAGAAAAAGTTTAAAGTTACATAGACCTTGATTTACGTTCACAATGCAGAAGAGAATATAACTTATGTAGTTTGATGTATACCCATTAAAACTTTAAAAAATTTGGTCATATTCCAAATTCTCATTTATTTTTATATTCAGGTATGGATATAAGGAATCCAGTTTCAGGAGTATTAAATCTATAAAAGAATTCAGGGTTGAACTTGTTATGCATATTCTAACTATTCTGTGCTTTAACAGAAATGATCACCCTTATGAAGATTAAAGCTAAGTAGATACATTATTGCATGAAGGATAGTACAAGTTAGAATACAGACGATAATGACATTTTCAATTAAATTCAAGTTCCATTGAGAAGCTGTGATGTGCTAGATATTGTGCTAGAAACTGAGTATTGAAAAAAATAATAAGATTTAATCCCAGTCTTCAAAGAGATTAATAGAATAGGTAATTTTGTAGAGGGAACTGTGTCAGCTGTTGCATAATAAACCACCCTAAGAATTTTTCTTATGAACTGTAAAAAAAACTCATCATCTGTTATTGCTCAGCAGCCTATGGACTTCAGGTCTTGGGTAGACTCAGCCATGTGTCCGTGACCACCTTGGGATCACGTAGACACCTCTGTTCATCTTGTGTGTTTGCCCATCTGTAGGTTGGTCTAGGGTGGCCTCAACCAGGACACCAGAGCTCTTCTCCATATATTTTCCCCTCCTCTACCAGGCTACAGTTCTTTACTTTAGGGTGGTGGGGTTCCAGGAGAATGGGGGGGGAAGTGCAAGGCCTCCTGACTCCTGAGCCTTAGGCTCAGAAATGGTGCATTGTCACTTCTGCTCAGTCTGTTTCCCTCATTACATCATTGGGCCATTCAGATTTAGGAGGCATAGAAACAAATCCCACCTAATGGAAGGACCTACTAAGTCACATTGCAAAGGGGTGTGTTAGTACAGGGAGAGAAGTAACTGGGGCCGATTTGCAATCAGTGTACCTACCACAGGGTAGTTTTGTAAGCAGTTTTGTAGAAGGGACAAAGCCTATATAAGGTCTTATACATAGTGACTATAGTAATAGCATTAAGAAACTGTAAGCTATTTGAATGAAGAAGCATATATTTTAGACCTGATAATAACGGAAAATTAGGTTGAATTGAAGGAAGGAGGAACAGGCTGGAGAGGCTCACGCTCTAGTCCTGAAAGCTTGGGTGTTATTCTTTGCATAGAGGGACCATATAAGGTTTTATAGCAAATAGGAATGCCTGTGTAAACGTCATTACTTTTTTCCTACATGTTGCTCTGGCAACAGAGTAAACCCAAGGTGAGAAAAACAAGTGATGGGAGATCAGATGCTATTGCACAGTTCTAGACTCTGGGGATGGTTATGAAGTCCAGACTAAAGCAGTGGAAAATATTCGTTGAGGTGTGGTAAACCTGTCCATGTTAATCATTCATTCAAACAAACGCTTTTGAGCCTGGCACTATGTTAGGTATTTGAGAAGTGTCAGTATTTCCCTTTTAAGTCACAGAGGCTTCTTGGAGCTTTGGAGCTATTACACAACTTACACTTTACTCATAAATCCCACTGTTAGGCCTGCAGGAAAATAGAGAGGAATAGCAATCCTGACTTACATAGTAAACAAATCATGGTTAATGATATGGTGATTTAAAATGTATCTGTTTCAGCTGTTTGTTTTTTTTTCCAATATACTTAATTACCAAAGCTTTAATGATAGTAAAAGTTCCATTTTAGCATATTCAGATCTTTGCTTGATTCAGAAATATCATGGGGAGGGGAAGGGTTTGTAGGAACAAGTATAAAGGACACGTGGACAGTAACAAGGGGGGTGGAAATGGGAGGGAGATGGGGAGGTCTGGGGGGTAGGGCTGGGATGGGGGAAAAGGCAGAAAAGTATACTTGAACAACTAAAAAATAAAAATAAAAATGAGGAAAGGGTGTATTCTATATATATATAAAGGAATTTTTAATGCATATGTCAAATATGTGGGAGTAGTGATTAACTTATGGGAGAAATTTAGGAGAAAATACATTAATATTTGTGAGGATTTACTAATTTGCAAACAAATATAAAAGTTTAAACAAAGATTTAGGTTTACCTTAAAACATATTTTTTTGAATTTAAAATTTTTATTGTAATTTTTTCCATTGCCATTTAGTGTCCTTATACCTTCCCCGCTTCCCCATAATCACCACACTATTGTTTATGTCCATGAGTCCTTTTTCCTTGATACTTCTACCCCCTAAACTGCCCACTCCATAACTGTCATCCTGCCCTCTATCTATGAGTCTCTCTCTCTTTTGCTGTTAGTTCAGTTTGTTCATTAGATTCCACATATGAGTGAAATCATGTGGTATTTGTCTTTCTCTGACTAGCTTGTTTCATTTAGCATAATGTTCCTCAAGTCCATCCATGTTGTCACAAAGGGTAAATTTTTTTTCTTTTTAATGGCTAACTACTATTCAGTTGCATAAATGACTTTTAATTGTTTTATCCACTTATCTATTGATGGACACTGGGCTCCTTCCATATCTTGGTGATTATAAATAATGCTGCAATGAACATAGGGGTGCTTCTGTTCTTTTGAATTAGTGATTTGAATTTTTTCGGATAAATTCCCAGAAGTGAGATCACTGCGCCAAAAGTCAGATCCATTTTTAATTTTTGAGATATCTCTGTACTGCTTTCCAAAGTGGTTGCACCAATCTACGTTCCCACCAACAGTGAAGTAGGGTTCCCCTTTCTCTATCTCCTTGCCAGCACTTGTTGTTTGTTGATTTATTTATGATAACCATTCTGATCAGTGCCCGGTGATGTCTCATTTGGGTCTTAAATATTAGATCCAAAACCATAAAAATCCTAGAAGAAAACATAGGCACTAAAATCTTGAACCTTGCTTGTGGCAATATTTTTACTGATATATCTCCTAAGGCAAGGGGAACAAAAAAAAGATAAACAAATGGAACTACATCAAACCAAAAGTCATTGCACAGCAAAGGAAGCCATCAGTAAGATAAAAAGACAACCCACGGAATAGGAGAACATATTCATCAATACATCTGATAAGGGGTTAATGTCCATAATTTATAAAGAACTTACAAAGCTCAGCACCAAAAAAAACAAACAACCCAACTGAAAAATGAGCAAAGCCTGAATACACACTTCTCCAGACAGGACATACAAATGGCCAATAGACATATGCAAAGATGCTCAACGTCACTAATCATCAGATAAATGCAAATTAAAAATCTTTAAAAATAAAGATATGGCTTTCTGAAAATATTATTTGCTGTTTGCTGTTCTCAGTAAACTACTTAGAGTAAGTGTTCTGCTCCTGCCAAATCCCATTATTGATGCGTTTAATTACTTGCAGAAAATCTATCCAGTTGTTTTCAAGCAAATTCAGTATGTCTTGTGGGTTCTTTGAAATCTCTATTAATATCATAGCCCTGGATATTGTGACTTATGGAGTAATTTATTGAAGCCTCTTCAGTATTCCCTTCATCTTAGAGATGCTATCTGGCCAATGCTGTGTGAATGTATTTGACTATTTCTCTTAGAAATGTAGAGGTTTCTGGATGTTTCAATATTCTTAACAGAGGTTGATGAACAGCAGATAGAGATCACCTGATTTTTTTCTTCTCTAACTTAATGAAAATTATAACCCTTTTGAAATTTTAATTGGAACCTAGATGCTAGGATACATTGCATACACCTAGTTTGTGCATAATTCCTTTCTCCTGCCTACATGATGACCTTTTTAAGAACAGGGCCATGTTGTGTCCCTTGTAAATACAGGTTCTGGCTCATATCATTACCGTGTGTACAATGAATATTACATGTTTGTTGTGGTTAGTGATTATTTAAGTATCATTCCTTTGGGTAAGCCTCAGGAATTTAGAACCTATAGCTGCCATTTTTTCCCTCTGGTGGAGAGTTCCTCTCTCCATGGTCTCAGTTAGGGAAGGGATCCTCCAGACCAGGATGAATCATGATTAACTGAGCTAATCAAGATGAGTCCACTCTGACTTCCGGGCTCTATTGGTCGTGCACTTGTGAAGCACTGCTAGCCAGGGGGACATTGAAGGTCTGGTAGGTTTCTGGGGGAGGAGAATTCCCTTGCTTTTATATAGAGAGATGGGAGAAGAAAAATCTTAGTGCTTCTGAGCGTGGTCTGCCGTTCTGCCTATTGATACCTGGCACAACAGTAGTCACATGGGGGATCATGAAGTGAGCCTGTGTAAGGAGAAAAATCAACATACAGGTTTCCTTGCTATCCAAAAGCAGAGTCGTCTTATGAAGCTTATCATAAGCTGAAATGCTGTAAAGCAAATAAGCAATTTACCATTACTTTATATGGAAAAATTTTGAGCATTTTCAGACCAAAAAATAAAGCAACCTACTAAATCAAAACTTAATTACTTCCAGTTTTACACTACACATTACACCCTTACGGATTCTCTCATATTTTTCTGATACCTTAGGACACATCTTGCTAATGGATGCACAAAATAACTCGACATAAAGCGTGGATACTCACAGGCACATTTAAATTTATGGCAGGGTGATGCAGAGATGCTGAGTGTGGTTCCTGGGGAAGGAGCCTGGTGGTGCCACTCTTGCTGCTTGGGGTGAGCACTGCCTCTATAATGACAGGCTGCAAAACAAATGCTGAATGTTATTTTCCATTTTTAACCTTTTTCATAAAGGTGAAAATCCTCTTTGGATTTCCTTTGGTGAGTGAAAACAGGTAGGTCTTTGATAAAAGCAAACTTTAAAAAAGTCTGGGATGCCTGTATAGAGGCCAAAGGTCAAGATGGAAGAAGCAGGGCCTTTTGAACCACTGGATCAGTCAATTCCAGTAGCATGTTTTCAGTCTTTAGCCTACCTGCAAAGTTTAGCAGAATGAAAGCCTCTCTAACACTTGGCTGTTGAAAAGAAAGAAATTCTGTGTGTTGAATAAGTGTTGTTAAAGAACAGATTAGAGTAGTATCTGTCATCCAGCACCCTTCCCTTCTTTTCCATTTAAACATCCTGGCCCCAGGAGGGAGGACTCAGATCTGGTCCAAAAAAACATTTTTGTAATCAGGCTTCATGAACTAATGAGTGGTTTGTGCAGGTCTTTACTATTTCTATTCCAAAGAAATGAGGGTGGTTTGAGGGAATCATCCTTGATGGATGCATTGTCAATTATAAAAGATTACTCCGTGATGAAAGCTCAGACCTGATTGCCTATCAGGGATAAGTGAGTTTTAGGACTGTTACATTGGAGCAGGGTTTCTTAGTCTTTAACATTTTGGGCCAGATGATTATTTATTGCATAGGGCTGTCATGTGCATTTTAGGATGTTTAGTAACATCCCTGGCCTCTACCCACAAGATGCGAATAGTACTTTCCCATCGTGACAATCAAGAATGTCTCCAGAAATAGCCAAATATCCCTTGGGAGGCAAAATTGTAACCCTCCTAACCACTGCCACCTTGTGACTCATTGCGTTAGAGATAAAGATTGTTTCTTATAGGTACATTTGCCCTAGGACTCAGGCGGGAGAGAAGGTAAGTCCTGTCTACCAGTGTTTTAAATGCTTCATCTTATAGTGAGAAAAATACAAAGAATTAGTAAATTCTTCCAGTTGGTCTTTTCAATCATACAAAGAATCTCTAGATTTGAGGTATATTTTGAGCCCAAATATAGTTACTGTTTCAACTCTTCACCCTTAAAAATTAGCAGACTAAAAAAGTAAAATTAGAATTATATATTTTTTTAAGATTTTATTTATTTATTTTTTTAGAGAGGGGAAGGGAGGAAGAAAGAGAGGGAGGTGTGATGGATGCTGGCCAGCAGTATCCATTGCTGCAGATGCTCGTCGAAACATGAAACACACACACGGACAACCAAGTCCTGTGGAGAAATAGGTACGAAACGGCCACTCTCTAGTGGAGAGCACCCCGTTCTCTTGCCCTAACAGGCTTTTATTAAGAATACCCATACAGTTGCAAATTATAAGTAGTTAGCTTTGAAAGGCACTGGCAGATCTCCTGCTGGGATCCTAAGTCAGAGATTTTGGGCTTTTATCATTTAAAAAGACTACAGGACTTAAAAGCTTAGTTTCATTTCCTGCCTGTGCCTTCATATTCTAATTAAAGAGCATTCTCCAGCAAGCAGATCTTACAAGATCTTTCATATTCCATGTCTCAGGTCTGATTACCCTGGGGGTCCGCTGACTCTGGTCTGGACTGCACGGCCCCTGTCATTTCCGAAGTCCTGAGTCGGGCAGAGGAGACAAAGGCAGCTGGGAGACTTGGATTTCTCAAGGACTCAGGCTTTGACAAAGCTGAGGGGGCAGGGGTCGATGTTGATTGCCCCTTCATTTCCATAGCCCCCCAAGTCCTTCCCTGAGGCCTCCACGTGATCATGCCTGTCTTAGGCGATTCCCCCCGTGGGAAATCTTACCTGTCATTGGCTAACTGATCAAGCATTGGAGGCCAGGCACAGAACAGGCAGTGTTCATGCCAGGGAAATAAGTTTTGTCTCCTTAGTGTCTCCTGGTTCTGAGGCCTCTTATTCAGCCTTAGCTACAGGCGGTTAGTTTTCCTGAGACCAGGTAGGGCGGACCTTCACAGGGAGGGAAACATCAGTGTGTGGTTGCCTCTTGCAGACTACCTACTGGGGACCTGGCCTGCAACCCAGGCATGTTCATAGACTGGGAACTGAACCCGCAACCCTTTGTTTGAAGGGCGGCACTCAACCACTGAGCCACATCAGCCCGGGAAGAATTACATTGTTTTTAAAATCCCATCCTCAAATGTTAAATAATCACAAATTTAACAAACAACCTGTAACATTATTTGAGAGAAATTCAGTTCTTCTTGCCAATGAAGTCAAGAATTACAGATCAGCAAACCTATTAGTGTGCAAAGTTTATTAGTGCTAAGTTCTCATGGAAGAGAACAGGCCTACTTAAGGTGGGAGTGAAAGACAAGAGCTTGGGTGGCAAAAGGCATGGTAGCAAGAAGCATTGGGTCTTTTGTTCTGAGGACTTATGTATTTGGCAGGATGGGAGTGAGGGAGTTACATACTGATTGGTGGATAAAGGTGGTGCCAGCTTCCCCTAGGGGAATGTGACTACCCAAACGTTAGGTAGGTATGTGTGGGGGTTCTTTTCCAGGTAGTGGAAGTAGTACATAGAATTTCAAGGACTCACCTCCTGCCTTTTAGGTCTTGGGATGTTTAGGACACTTGATAATCTTAGTAAGACCTGTTATAGAAACTTACCGAAGACCAGTCTCAAGGAGTCTCACCTCCTGTACTATTATAATTTTGCTTGTGTTGTTCAGAATGCCCAGAAATCTTATTGGACCAGGATCAAGACTGCTGGGTCAATGGGTGAGACATGTCTTCCTTTGCTTCTAGCCTCCTGTGTTAAGTTCTTTGTTAGATTGTAATGGCAAGGGCTCTGCCTTTATATTCCCTCTGACCACTCATTCCTAGCTGCTACCTAACAATGTGATGATGTAAACTGTCGTCTTAGTGTGGCTTCATTTTGTCCGTGTTCATAGAATAAGCCAGAAATTCACACTTTGTTTGAACCTGGGAAAACTCTATATGGAAAGATAGTTCAGATGTGAACAGAATAATGTCTCAATAAAACTGTATGAATGGGGCAAGTTGATTGGTTCCAATTTTATTTTTAAAAGCAAGTATTAACTAAAATATTGTCGGTGAGTAAGTACTATGACCGATTTTGTCAAAATGACAAAATTCTCTCAACATGCCTCTCATTGAAATGTTGGTGTCCATTTGCACAGTAGGAAACAGGGTCTGTTTTCTCTCTTTATATCCCCAGAGCTTCCCCACCCACAGGACTTTATAGCATGCCTGTTGCAGAGGGTGCGTTCTACATAGTAAATAATAAATGTTTGAGTGAGCGTTGCCAATTTATTGATTCCCTGAGACATCCGGTGAAAATTTAAATAAAAACAAACAAACATTAAAACATCTTTAAAGTAGTAAAGATACTATAGTTTACAACATTAAAGTAATGTAGTAAATTGTGGTCATCCTTTCCTCTGCCCACTACTGCCCTTCCATTTACCACATCTGTTTTCATTTTTAATCATGTTTTAAATTTTTCAATTATGGTTGACATACAGTGTTATTAGTTCAGGTGCATTCCCCAGTGATTAGACATTACATAACTTACAAAGTGATCATCCCAATAAATCTTATACCCATCTGACACTATACATAGTTATTAGATTACTATTGACGATATTCCCTATACTGTGCTTTACATCTCCATGACTATTCTGTAACTACCTATTTGTACTTTTAAATCCCTTTACCTTTTTCACTTATCCTCCCAACCCCCCTTGCAACCATCAAAATGTTCTCTGTACCTATGAGTCTGTTTCTTTTCTGCTTGTTCGTTTATTTTGATTTTTTTAAATCCTCACCCAAGGGTATTTTTTTCATTGCTTTTAGAGAGAGAGAAAAAAGAGGGAGAGAGGGAGAGGAGAGACAGACAGACAGACATCAGTGTAAGAGAGAAAAAATGATCAGCTGCCCTCTCATACTCACCCCAACAGGGGATCAAACCCATAACCCACGTATGTGTCTGACTGGGAATCAAACCAGTGACCTTTTAGTCTGTGGAAAGATGCTCCAACAAACTGAGCCACACTGACCTGGGCTTTTATTTTGATTTATAGATTCAGTTATTGATAAATATGTATTTATTGGCATTTTATTTATATTTTTGATCTTTTTTCTCTTAAAGAAAACCCTTTAACATTGCATATAATACTGGTTTGGTGGTGATATGTTCCGTTAGCTTTTTCTTGTCTGAGAAGCTCTTTGTCTGTCCTTTAATTGTAAATGATAGCTTTGCCTGGTAGAGTAATTATTGTAGATCCTTGTGTTTCATTACTTAGAATATTTCTTGTCACTTCTTTTTGACCTGAAGTGTTTTTGTTGAGAAATCAGCTGACAGTCTTATGGGAGCTCCCTTGTAGTTAACTAACAGCTTTTCCCTTGTTGCTTTTAAGATTTTCTTTGTCTTTCACATTTTGCATATTAATTATGGTGTGTCTTGGTGTGGGCCTCTTCAGGTTCATCTTGTTTGAGGAGTCTCTGTGCTTCCTGGACTTATGTGTCTGTTTCCTTCACCAGGTTAGGCAAGTTTTCTGTCCTTTTTTTCAAATAGATTTCCAATTTCTTGCTCTTTTCCTTCTCCTTCTGGTACCCCCATGGTGCAAATGTTGGTGTGCTTGAAGTTGTCCCAGAAGCTTCTTACACTATCTTCATATTTTGGGGTTTTTTTTCTTTTTGCTATTTTGATTGAGAGATTTTGCTTTCTTATATTCCAAATTGCTGATTTGATTGTCAGCATCATCTCCTCTAGTGTTGATTCCCTGGAAAGTATTCTTCATTTCAGTTAATGTATCTTTCCATTCTGACTGGTTCTTTTTGTGCTTCCTATGTCCTTTTGCATGCTGTTGAAATTCTCACCAAGTTCCTTGAGCATCCTTATAGCCATTGTTTTGAACTCTGTATCTGCTGGTAGGTTGCTTACCTCCATTTCATTTAGTTCTTTTTCTGACAGTTTCTCCTGTTCTTTCATTTGAGACCTTTTTCTTTATCTCTGCACTCAGTCTCCTTCTCTATGTTTATCTCTATATATTAGGCAGAGCTGCTATGTCTCCCGGATTTGGTATTGTAGCCTTGTGTAGTAGGTGTCCTGTAGGGAGCAGTGGCATAACCTCCCCAGTCACCTGAGTAGAGCACTCCACATGTAACCCTGTGTGGGCTGCATGCACTGTCCTGTTGTAATTGAGTCTGGATTGCTATTGGTGTCACTTTGAGGGATTGACCCTAGGCCAGCTGGCTGTGAGGGCCAGCTGTGACTGCAGTGGAGGAGTAATTGTGCAGGAGCCAACCCTATATAGAGAGCAGGACTTGCTTCAGTGAGACTTTGGTGCTCACCAAGTATGCCCCTTAAGTGTATTGCTTATGAAGATGGTGGGGTTGTAATCCGGCATGCTCTGAAGCTGTCCACCAGATGCACTGACTCTGGGGTCTCCTGGGAGGTGCAGTCAGCCACCATCTATGTGCTGACCTGGAGCCATCTGGCACAAGCTACAGAGTGATCTGCAGATGGCTGCTCCTTTTGCTGGGCTTGAAGGTGGTCAGGAGAGGCCAAGCTGTGAACCTAAGCAGGCTACTGCTAGTGCCAGGTCTGGGCCACGTGGCAAGAGATAGGAGGTAGGTATGCAGAAACCAGATACTGCCTGCTTGCGAGATTTTATGAAAGTCCAAAGCATGAGGCAAGAGGGACCAGTTGTATGGAAAAGCCACTGGAAATGGCTTGGATAGGACCACAAGTTGGGTGAGTCATGGTCTCAGGGAATCACCAGGGCAGGGCAAACAGTGTGAGCCAGGTTAATAGAGACTCAGGTATGGTGCCCTGCTGTCAGCTCTGTGGAATGAGGAGGTGGAGCAGAAAAGGAAGAATGGCATCTGTAGTCCTTCTGTCTGGCAGAAAGCTGCCCCACCCCCGATTCTCTCCCAGACAATGTAGTTCCTCCCCACTTGTCCCTGGTTCCTTTCAAGCTGCTGCCTCTGCACTGGATCTCAGAGGGACTGAGTCTGTGCATGGCCCCTCAGGAAGAACTGCTTGGGACTCTAGAAGCTCTCCATCTCATTCAGCCACAATCCCTGCTAGTTTTTACAACCAGAAGTTATGGGGACTTGCCTTTCTTGCTCTGGAATCCTGGGCTCGGGTCTGGTGTGGGCTGTGACCCTTCACTGCTCAGGGGCTCCTCCACAGCCAAGATATCTCTCCCTTCTGATTTTAAACCACAACACATGGGTGTGGAACCAGCCAGTTCTGCATCTCCGCCCCTCCTACTAGTCTCCGTGTGGCTTCTTCTTTAAATCCCTAGTTGTAGTCCTCCCATTCAGCTAGATTTCAGGCTCTTCTAAATGCTGGTTGTTTTGTAGTTTAGCTGTAATTTTGATGTTTCTACCTCTACTGTTTCACGAGTTTGAGGCACTGTTTTCTTCTGCCTAAGCTCATCTCACCACTTCATTCTCCTTCTCTAATCCATTTTCCATATAAGGCAGTCAAAGTACACTTATTAAAAAGTGAACCTTTTGAGACACTTAAATGTCACTTCCCCAGCTTGGAACCCTTCAGTCTTTCTTTTGTCCTTAGGACATAATCCCAAATCCTGACTAATGTTTGTGACCCTGAACACTGATTGCTGTTTTCCTTTCCTCCCTCATCACCCTTGGCCCTCTCCTCTCTCACTTTGCCAAAGTTATGTCTATTCACATTCTTTAACTTGCCATTTTCTTTCCTATGTTAGGGTCGTGAAACTGCTGTTTCCTCTGCCTGAAATCTTCCTCTCATTTTTTGCTTGGGCAAGTCCAATTTATCTTTCAAGTCTCAGACTATGTGTCACTTCCTTAGAGAGCAATGCCCTGGACCTCTAACAGAGTTCAGCTCCCCATTACATCTATTCTTTCTCTTGATACTCTGCATTTTCCTTTCAGAGCCCTTATAACAAGTTGCAGTTATACATTTGTGTGTGTAGTTGTTTAAAATCTGCCCTTACTGGATAATGTGCTCTATAAAGTAGGCATATGTCTGTTTTCTTCTTTGATGTAGGAGCCATATTAGTATTTGTCTAGCACATTGTGTAATCTCAGGAGCTATTTTAGTGAATAAAGTTGAATTCACTTTGCAAGATGACAATACATCAGGCTAACAATGTAAGTTTATATTACATTTTCCTCATGTTGAGTCGTTAGGCCTGGGTAAGCATTTAATATTGGGATAGAGTAGGAATGACTTGTTCCTGCTTCCCATAAATGGCATTTCATACCATACGTGAAAACTGGCACCTGGCCAGGTACATACACTAATACATGATTTCTACTTTCCCAGACAGATAAAAAAACAATGAGTGTAAAAGTGGTTAGGCAGCTTTTCTTTCTTTTTTTAATCTAATTTTTAAATATATTTTATTGATTATGCTATTAGAGATGCCCCATTCCCCCCCTTTATTCCCCTCCACCTTGCACACCCCCTCCCACCCGCATTCCCCTCTTTTAGTTAATGTCCATGGGTCTCACATATAAGTTCTTCAGCTTCTCCATTTCCTATACTGTTCTTAACTTCCCCCTGTCTATTTTCTACCAATCAATTATGCTATTTACTCCCTGTACCTTTTCCCCCTCTCTCTCCCTCCCACTGCCCTGCTGATAACTCTCCATATGATCTCCATTTCTGTGATTCTGTTTCTGTTCTAGTTGTTTGCTTAGTTTGTTTTTGTTTTAGGTGTGGTTGTTAATAACTGTGAGTTTGTTGCCATTTTACTGTTCATATTTTTTATCTTCTTTTTCTTAGATAAGTCCCTTTAACATTTCATAAAATAAGGGCTTGGTGATGATGAACTCCTTTAACTTGACCTTATCTGGGAAGCACTTTATCTGTCCTTCCATTCTAAATGAAAGCTTTGCTGAATAGAGGAATCTTGGATGTAGGCCCTTGCCTTTCATGACTTGGAATACTTCTTCCCAGGCCTTTCTTGCCTGCAAGGTTTCTTTTGAGAAATCAGCTGACAGTCTTATGGGAACTCCTTTATAGGTAACTGTCTCCTTTTCTCGCTGCTTGTAAGATTCTCTTCTTATCTTTACTCTTAGCTAATGTAATTATGATGTGTCTTGGTGTGTTCCTCCTTGGGTTCCTCTTTTGGGACCCTCTGAGCTTCCTGGAAGTCTATTTCCTTTGGGGAAGTTCTCCTTCATTATTTGTTCAAATAAGTTTTCCATATCTTGCTCTTCCTCTTCTCCTTCTGGTACCCCTATGATTTGGATGTTGGAAAGTTTAAAGTTGTCCCAGGGGTTCCTGAGCCTCTCCTCATTTTTTTGAATTCTTGTTTCTTCATTCTGTTCTGTTTGAATGGTTCTTTCTTCCTTTTGGTCCACACCATTGATATGAGTTATGGTTTCCTTTCCATCACTGTTGGTTCCCTGTACATTTTCCTTTATGTCACTTAGCATAGCCTTCATTTTTTCATCTAATTTGCAACCATATTCAACCAGTTCTGTGAGCATCCTGATGACCAGTGTTTTGAACTGTGCATCTGATAGGTTGGCTATCTCTTTGTTGCTTAGTTCTATTTTTTCTGGAGCTTTGATCTGTTTTTTTTTTAATTTGGGCTTTTTTTTTTTTTACGTAGTAAGGGGTGGAGCCTTAGGTGTTCACTGGGTTGGGGCAACCTATCTTGCTGTGTTGTGATGCTGTATGTAGGGGAGGGGTCCAAGAAGGAACAATGATGCTTGCTCCTCTCTCTACTGGTTTTCAGCCATTTCCCCTGCTACCCACAATCAAATTGGGCCCTTCTGGTGGTGATTCTTGGGTGAGTGGGCTTGTGTAAGTTCTAGGAACCTATGGGTCTCTCCATTGAACTCTCCTGTGAAGCTGGGAGTTTCTTCCACTGCTGCCTCAATCCCCACAGGTGTTTTCAGTCAAAGGCTTTGTGGCTTTATTTCCCTGTGCTGGAATCCTGGGTTGCGTGGTCTGTCTCCCTCCTCAGTTGTTTCTCCCAGTTTATCTGCACACAAATGTGGGACTGCTCTGTCTGTCAGCTGCCACCTTGCTGGGTCCACTAGCTGCTGCCTTGCTTTGAGTCCTCTCTACGTGGCTGCCTGTCTCTGCCCCTGCTTTAACTCCTTGGTTGTTGGACTTCCATACAGTTCGATTTTCTGTCAGTTCTTGTTGGTTTTTGTTTTTAAATTTGTTGTTGCTCTTCTTTTGGTTGTGCATGGAGGCACAGTGTGTCTGCCTATGCTTCCATCTTGGCCAGAAGTCTCATGTCGTTCAAATCTAATTTGTTTTTATTTTTATTTTAAAAAATTATTTTATTGTTGTTCAATTACAGTTGTCTGCATTTATCCCCCACCACTTCCCCCCACCCCAGCCAAACCCACCTCCCTCCCTTGCTTTCACCCCACCCCTTGGTTTTGTCCATGTGTCCTTTATAGTTGTTCCTGAAAACCCTTTCCCCCATTATCCCCTCCTACCTTCCCTCTGGTTACTGCCAGATTGTTCTTAATTTCAATGTCTCTGTTATATTTTGCTTGCTTTTTTCTTTTGTTGATTAGGTTCCAATTAAAGGTGAAATCATATGGTATTTGTCCCTCACCGACTGGCTTATTTCACTTAGCATAATGTTCTCCAGTTGCATCCATGCTGTCACAAAGGGTAGGAGCTCCTTCTTTCTCTCTCTTGCATAGTATCCCATTATGTAAATGTACCATCGTTTTTTGATCCACTCATTTATTGATGGGCACTTGGGCAGCTTTTCAATCTATGTCAAACTAGGAAAGTAACTCAAGACTTTAACCAAAATTCTTATCTATTTATTTATTACTTTAGAGTTTATTCAAATTGTTATATGAGTCATTGCTTAGTAGCTTTTTGGCCAATAGGATTTCAGTATGCATTGCACTAATGTAAACTCTTGGATTGGCTTAACTACCTCTGATGTCACAATTTACCCATTAGGAAGTCATAATTTTCTTGAAGTCACATTGTACTAACAACAACTCTTTTTCATTATAAGAAAGGTAATCTACCCAAAATAAAAATAGTGGAAGGAACAAGATGTCTTTGATCCACTCAGAGCTTTTCCATTAATATGCATTAATTATCAACCATTAACAATTGAAGCTAGCTTCTTTACTTTCTTTTATAATTAACATTTTGTTTTTCATGTTTGTCAGTGAATAGACAAATGGAGGTATGAGGCTACTTACAATTACTCCTTCAATTCGTAGTTCCATTTCATCTCGACTATTGAGGCTTAGCATCTTTCTACTGCTTACCATCCCTGACTCAAAAGGAAAAGCCATTTGGACAGCCCACCTGAATATAACATTTCAGGTGGGAAACCGCATTGTATCAGAATTAGGAGAGAATGGAGTGTTCGGGAATCATTCTCCTCTGGAAAGGGTGTCTGGTGCTGTGGTACTTCCTGAAGGATGGAATCAGAATGCTTGTAATCCTATGACCAATTTCAGCAGGCCTGAACAGGCAGACTCTTGGTTGGCCCTCATTGAACGGGGAGGCTGTACTTTTACACATAAAATCAACGTGGCAGCAGAGAAGGGAGCAAATGGCGTGATCATCTATAACTATCCAGGTACGGGCAACAAAGTATTTCCCATGTCTCACCAGGGAACAGGAAATACAGTTGCAGTGATGATAGGCAACCTGAAAGGCACGGAACTTTTGCACTTGATTCAAAAAGGAGTGTATGTGACAATCATCATTGAAGTGGGGAGAATGCACATGCCATGGCTGAGCTATTACCTCATGTCTCTGCTTACCTTCCTGGCTCCTACAGTTGCCTACCTTTTCTTGTACTGTACCTGGAGACCTAGAGTGCCCAATGCTTCCACCAGAAGGCGGAGACAGATAAAGGCATGTGTGAAGAAAGCAATTGCTCAGCTTCAACTGCGAGTGCTCAAAGAAGGGGATAAGGAACTAGATCCAAACGAACACAGTTGTGTTGTTTGCTTTGACGTATACAAACCCCAAGACGTTGTACGTATTTTATCTTGCAAACATTTTTTCCATAAGATGTGCATTGACCCTTGGATTTTAGCCCGCAGGACATGCCCCATATGCAAGTGTGACATTCTGAAAACTTAAGAAACCTAGAGAATTTTCTGAAGATGTAACCAAGTCTTTTCAAATGTTAAAATTAGGTGAATTCTGTTAGTGCTGTATGTGGAGAGAAAATTTAACTCCAGCTTCTCTACCCAAATACTAAACAATGAAATTCATGTTTTTAAAATAAAATTCCATATCATACCAACCTATTTGAACTTGTTTTTCTAATAAGTTTTAATTTTTATACATTTTTGCTCTAATCCAAATAAAGACATTAGTATATGTTAAAAGCAAATTATCTTTATCTTCAAATTACAATGTGAAATTGATGCCACAGAGAATGTCATATTTTAAAGATTTTCATATTAATTTTTATACTTTGTTACCATATTTTGTTTAATATTTTATATCTAATAATATCTCTGCTCAAACTTTATTATAGGATTAGATCTTAATTCTCCATCACTAATTAATTTTATTAATAACCAAGGAATCTGGGTTCCAAAGTTACTGACTAGGTAGGTAATAGTTCTAAATAATTATTTAAAGGATAGCATTTTTTATTATGTAACTAATAATATTTTAAATTATTATAGGTCTCATTTAGGGCAGCATTGCAAAAAATCACCTTTGTTTGCCAGAGTCCTTTAAATCCTAGCATAGTGAATAAGCTGTGGTCATCAGACTTCCCTTCTAGAAATAAACTAGTAAATGCTTCTCAAAATGGTGGTGGGTGCCTCTTTGACAGTGCAGAGCTGAAACTTTCAGTTGCCTTTCCAAATTGTATCTTTTGCTTTACTTTGCCCCTTCTTTTTAAATGTGTGAATAAATACCTGTGTAACTGTGAGAAGCTGAATGATTTTGGTTATGTTGTTTTGATGAAATCTCTCTTTATGGACAATATCTTAAACCATTAATGTCCAACTCAGTACTTTGTGAGTCCACACGCTATGTACTATACTGTCTTTTAAGAGTAGTTGTATAGAAATACAATCAGATTAATGACCTTTGATAAAAATAATTGATCGTTATTAGCTGAAGGTTTCAAGTCAGTATTTTTTTTTATGCCACTTTTTTGCTGGGTCCTTAGAGCTCTTTTTTCCTTCCTCTTTCTTGCCTTAAGTCATCACGCTGTTGATTCACATTTCATAAGAAGTATTACCATCCATTGTCCTGGTGAGACCCAAATCAAAAGTGTCTCTTAGCATTGTGTGCATAGAGGTCAGAGAAATTTAAGTTCAAGGCCAAAGTCCTTCAGTGGTTTCCTAGGTGGTGAATAAGAACCACTGAGATATACCTTCAGGACAGTGTATGGCAGCACCAGGGACTGCTTGTGTTTGTTAGTTCACAAGTCACTCTTTGGCTTTGAGGTCATACTGTGCCATTGACATAAGTACAGATAAAATATAGGCAGAACTGACAGTGTGTATGTGAGGTCTTCCTCCATGGACGTTTGTTGATTTTAGATAACATTTTATTAAGAAGTATCTATGACATTTAATAGTCACTGTTCTTTGTGGTTAATTTTAAGTGGGGACCTTGAAGCTTTTCTTTCTAAAATCAGTAGTTACATTTTTGTTTACAGTGAGTTGTACTAATCTAATACTGCTATATTTAATCTTTCCTCTTGTAGCCTATATCCTTCCTCATCTCCCCTCAAAATATTGTTTGATTAGTAACATGTTAGGGTCCATAGAAAAATGAGAGTAGTGTTTGTCTTTACTGCTGTTGTTGCTATGTATGATCAGTGTAACAGTGAGGAAGTGAGGCTGAAGTAATTTAACAGGATATTCTTTCTTTCTCTCTCCCTCTCCCCCCCTTTCT